>LPNX010528216.1:64060-100438 GCA_001517045.1 Pseudotsuga menziesii
GATAATAATGGTTTTAGTGATGATAATAATAATAATAGTGATACCAGTAAGAACCGACAACCATTTTCTGCGACAACAGTTCAGCGATTGCATTATCAAAGAACCATGTGTTTCACAAGAGAGTCAAGCACATCGACACAATATATCATTTTATAAGAGAATTGGTGAATAACAAAGAAATTTGTTTAGAATTTTGCAGGTCTGGAGATCAGCTTGTAGACATGTTTACAAATCCATTGGAAAGGGATACGTTCTAATATATGGAAAGTTATCTTGGAATGACAAATTCTGCTCAGTGAATTCTGTCATGGATAGAGCAAGTTTAAGCTCTGAATCATTTTGTAATATTTTGTTTGAAAATCCCTATCTTCTCATAATTAAGGGGGAGTGTCGGAAATATTAATTACTCATAGATCCATATCAGATCTCATCTATCTCTCTTATAGTCTGTAGCAGGTCAGTTTATGTCAGTCACTCTGACAGAATGAAGAGTTCATGTCTCTCATATAGTAAGCAGTGGAATTAAAGTTATCAAGATAAGTTTATAGATAGATAGTTATTGTAGTCTTTAATGTTAAGTCAACAACTTTACATAGAAGCATTTTTAGTCTTTCTATATATAGAAGAAGAAGATTGTAAATTTGTGAGAATTGAATAGTGGAGAAGAAGGAAAAACTGTGGGAAGAGTTCAAGAGCTCAAGCTCCGTGTGTTTTTGAAAAGTGATGAGAGTTGAATCTCTGTAAAATGTGACACATCCTTGTAAATTTCCATGTTTGTATTTGCGGCAATAGTTCTTTGTTATGTCTCAGCAAGATATATAAATTCATTGTTTATGGTTCAATGCATGTTTTATTTATCTGCACATCATTTCCAGAATTACTTGCATAAATGTTGTTTACTTTTACTATTTAGTGAAAGACACAAAGAATCCATAAACATTTCATCGTGTAAAAGTTTTGATTTTTTATCCGCAAAGTGGCTGACACAAGTCTTACTTAATACTTGGTTATATGATATTGTGAGTCTGTCGTATTATAGTTGTGTCAAGGTTTACCCCAATTTACCTATCGATGAATTTTTTTTCATATTATAAGTCTTTAGACTAAGAAATCTCTTTTATAAAAATTCGACTAAAAATAGTCAGGTCGAAGTGGGAGTTGGTCGAAACCAAAAGTGTGATCAAAGTAAAAACCAGTCGAAGAAGAGTAAGTATTTATCGAGGTAAAAAGGTGTCGAGTCAAAGTCTGTAAAAGTGTTTCGACCAAAAGTGGTTGTTCGAAGTTAAACCAAAAGAAGTTTTGGTCGAAGTTAGACCTATCAAAGTATTGGTCGAATATTTACCCCACGAAAAAAAGGAGGTCGAGTCTCAAAGAGATCATTTTTATGACTGAGCGATAACTCAAGTTAAATACCTTAGTCATCGTTCCCAAGATCTGGTATCATAGAGGGTTTAGGAAAGAAACATTGTCTTACAAAAATATTTATCTAAGGAAGATTAAAATATATGGCTTCCACTTGTGGTGCACACATGTTGAGTTTGCAAACTCTAATCTTCATGAGAAAGAGTTATGAATATTGGTCTCTAATAATGAAGGCTTTGTTCAGAGGAAAAGATCTATGGGAGATAGTCCAAAGTGGTTATACAAAACCAACATATCAGGTGACATATAATAATCTCACGCAAGCTAAGAAGGATTCCTTGAGGAAACATAGGAAGAAAGACGAAAATGATTTGTTCTATATATGCCAAGCCATGCATGAAAGCATACTCCCAAGTGTAGCAACAAAAAATACCACTAACAAGGCATAGGATACACTGGAAATTGTGTATCAAGGCTTGGACAAGATAAAGACTTCTAAGTTGCAAATTCTTAGAAGAGATTTTGAATCTCTGGCAATGAAAGACATAGAGTTAGTGGACTCATTTTACACTTGAGTTGTTGGTCTAGTAAATCAACTGAATTCTCATGGAGATAATATAGAAGACATAAGGGTTGTTGAAAAGGTTCGTAGAATCCTTCCCCATAAATTTGAATCCTTTGTCATGACCTTGGAAGAAAACAAATACATGTCACAGTTTACCATTGTTAAGTTACAAGCCTCGCTCATCAATCATGAACATAGAATCAACAGATAAAACACATCATTAGAAGGTGCATTTCCAACACATTCATCCATAAGTTGTGGAAGAGGAAAGGGGAGATATAACTTTAGAGGAAGAGGAAGATATTTTCCCATAGGAGCACGCAACAGTAATACCATGAGTGTCACTAGTAGAGGACAGAATCAGAACTCCAATCATCCAAGTGGTCACAGTTTGATAAGTCTAAAATTCAATGTCATTATTGCAAGAAATTTGTCCATTATGCATATGAATGCAAAAAGAGACATTATGACCAAGGAAGGAAAAACCAAAACCAGTCGACCAACACCAACACTTCATCGTCGTCGAGCACAATGTTGTTGGCATGTGAATCCCCACTTGAATGAAATTTTGTCCAAGAAAGTATGCATGACATATGTTATTTAGATTCAGGCTGTAGTAATCATTTGATTTGTAATTCAAATTTTTTTCCAGTCTAGATAAATCCGTTCAAACTGATGTCACACTTGGAAATAATGTCCAAGTCACTATTTTTGGAAAAGGTATTGTTGGTAATCTAACCAAACAGGGGGAGTGAAAGAACATGCCTGATGTTTACCATGTCGAAGGATTGAAATACAATTTGTTGAGCACTGGGAATCTAACAGAAAAAGGTTACAGGTTCTACATAGAAGATAATCATTGTGTGATTAAAGACAAGCATCCAAGCAACGAGGTGATAGAAAAAGTACTAATGACAAGAAATCACTTGTTTCCTTTGAGGATAATTCCAGACATGAAAGGAAAGACAAATAGAGGACCCGCATTCAAGGCAGAAAGAAAAGAAGTAGACAAGCACTTCGACAAGAAAGAAAATAACATAGGTGATTTTCAAGCTGCATTTCAAACAAAAGTTTAGGATGAGTCCTATTTGTGGAATTTCAGATTTGGAAATCTAAATTTTGGTGGGCTAAAGCTCTTATAAATGAAGAATATGGTGAAAGGATTGTCATTGATCGACAACCCAAAGAGAGCTTGTGAAGGATGCATTTTTGGAGAGCGGCATAGAGATACTTTTCCAGTTAGAAATTCATACAGAGCACGCACAACACTTGATATTGTGCACTCTGATATTTGTGTCCCAATGCAAACATCATCCATGGGAGGTTGCAATTACTTTCTTACTTTTATTGATGACTACTCAAGAAAAACATGGGTATATTTTCTAAAACATAAATCAGATGCATTTAGTTGTTTTCAATAGTTCAAGACACTCATGGAGAATCAGAGTGGACACCACATCAAAATATTAAGGACAAATAGAGGCGGTGAATATGTCTCCAATGAATTCCTAAATTTTGCAAGACCCATGGCATACACAAGCAATTCAATACATGGTATACTCCTCGGAATAATGGTGTCACAGAAAGAATAGAACCATTATGGATATCGCGCACAACATGATGGTATCCAAGCATTTTCCAAATGAATATTGGGCTGAAACAATCACAACTGCTGTATATATTATGAACTGGTGTCCGACAAAGAGTGTGAAGAATAAAGTTCCTCAAGAAGCATGGGAAAACTTATGAATAACAGTGTTTCTCATTTAAAAGTTTTTGGTCATGTCACATATGCTCATGTTCCAGACGATCTGAGAAAGAAACTAGACAACAAGCTGGGACATAAATGTTTTTTTTTGGGTTACTCTGAAGATACAAATGCATACAAGTTGTATGATCCTGTTGCAAAGAAAGTAATCATGGGTCGATATATTCAATTTGTTGAGAATGAATCATGGGATGGAACCGTGGAGAAGAATGTCAAGAATGTGTCAAATGTTGACCATGATGACATGAAAGAGGAAGTGGTTCAAACACCACATGTAAGTCAAAATTTTGACTCCCACGACACCATGACATTATTTAACACAAGGACCATCGACACAAGTCGCAACTCAAGCTATGCCGACAAACACACCAAGAGGACAACAGACTCCAACAATCACTTAGTCAAGGTCGACATCGATAGATCCAGTGAAGCCAAGAATAATGCATGAAATATATGAAGTTGGTACACCAAATTCATTCTCTCTCTTTTGCATTATTTTCTCAAATAGATGATCCACTAACATTTGAGGAAGCGGTTGAAGAAGAAGTATGGGCATAAGCCATGGATGAAGAAATAGAATGCATTGAGAAGAACCAAACATTGGAGCTGGTAGATCTACCAAAAGATAAATATGTAATCAGTGTCAAATGGATTTACAAGACCAAGCAAGATGCTGATGGGAATGTGCATAAGCACAAAGCAAGAATGGTCGCAAGAGGGTTCACATAGTAGTTTGAAATAGACTTCAATGAAACTTATGTACCTGTCACACGCATGGATATAGTTAGAATGATTTTGGCCATTACTGCACAAAACAAATGTGCTATTTATCAAATGGATGTTAAATCAACATTCTTGAATGGCTATCTGGAGGAGGAATTGTATGTGGAACAACCATAAGGCTATGAATTTCCAGGTCAAGAGCATAAAGTGTACAGTCTGAAAAAGGCACTCTATGGTTTGATGTAAGATCCTAGAGCTTGGTACAGTCGCATTGATTCCTATCTCACCCAAAATGGATTTCACAGAAGTGAAAGTGAACCGACTCTATACATCAAAGTTAATGAGAAAGGTAACATGTTAATTGTTTGCATATTTACTGGTGATTTTTGCATAAATAATTTTAAAGTGGTCATGGAAAGCGAATTTGTTATGACTGATTTGGGACATATGAATTTTTTCCTGGGAATTGATATCTAAGAGTCTGAAAGTGGTATTTTTATATCATAGCCAAAGTATGCAGGTGCAGTTTTGAAAATATTTAATATGTCTAATTACAAGGCATCCCCAACACCTAGGTAATAATAGGTTTAAAATTGATCAAGGATGATGATGGATCAACTGTAGATCCTACGTTGTTTAACAGGCTTGTTGATAGCCTTATGTATTTAACAGCAACAAGACCAGACATCATGTATGGAGTAAATCTAATCTCAAGATTCATGGAGTGACCAAAAGACTCTCATTGTTAACCTGGTAAAAGAATTTCGAGTTATGTAAGTGGAAAAAAGGATCTTGGTATAATGTATTCAACCTCAGAAAGTTTTAATCTCATTGGATATACTGGCAATGACAATGGAGGCAGCACAGATGACAGTAAAAGCACATCTGGGTATACATTTCATTTTGGTACTGGTGTTGTGTCGTGAGCTTTAAAGAAACAACCCATTGTAACTCTATCTTCGACAGAAGCAGAGTATGTGCAGCTACAAGCAGTGCAGGTCAATTCATTTGGATGCAGAGAATTTTAAAAGACCTGTCGTAGAAACAACAAAAACCAACAACCATTTTTTGCGACAATAGTTCATCCATTACATTATCAAAGAATCATGTGTTCATCAAGAGAACCAAGCACATCGATACAAGGTATCATTTCATAAAATAATTCGTGAATAACGAAGAAATTTGTTTAGAATTTTGCAAGTCTGAAGATTAACTTGAAAACATCTTTACAAAGCCATTATTAAGGGATATGTTCCAGTATCTGCAAAGCTATCTTGGAATGAAATGTTATACTGAGTGAATTCTGTCATGCACAGAGCAAGTTTAAGCTCTGAAAATTTTTGTAATACTTTTGCGTCGAGAGGGAATTCTACATCCCAGTAGGGGGGAGATGTATAACTCTTTCTGTGCTTATAATCGGCTCAAATAAAAATAAATAATTTGAATATACCAAAAAATTGGTCTCCTTGATAAAAATAAAATAAATATCAAAACATAATAAAAATAAGAGCGAATTATAAATTCATATATGAATCCTTTTGAGGTTCACATTTCTTCAATAGGCTTAACCTTTTATTTTAAACTATCTAAATCACATAATTTTTTCTTTAAAAAATTGCATAAACTTTCTTTCAGATAAAGAAATCTCACCACCGTATTAACCAAAATTACTATTATTTTTTATTCATGATTAATGTGATAATTTATGTTAACCCAATTTAAAAATAAAATATTAATCGAAGCCAAATCTTTATTATTACAATTACAATCTATTCATTTATGTTCTTATTAATTATTTAGCAAAATGAAACTTGCATCAATCACAATCTTTGTTTTAACTTTCTTTTAAAACAAAAAAGGCTTATAGTGTTAAGTTAAAAAATTAAAATATAATATTCTTCATTAAGTTTAATATCCGCTTCATATGGTTTCATTAGGGTATGTGTAACTCCTTCGTGGCTTATAATCGTCTCAAATAAAATAAAAAATAAAATAAAATAATTTGAATATACCAAAAAATTGGTCGTCTTGTTAGAATAAAATAAATATTAAAACATAATAAAAATAGAGCCAATTATAAATTCATATATGAAGTGGTTCACATTTCCTCAGGAGGCTTAACCTTTCATTTTAAACTAACTAAATCACATAAAAAATTTCTTAAAAAAATTGCATAAACTTTCTTTCTAATAAAGAAGTCTCACCGTACCCCAACTAAATATGTATTATTGCAATTACAATCTATTAATTGGTGCTCTTATTAAAATTGTATATGTACAGGTAAAATTTTGAGAAATTGTTATTTCCATAGTATAACATGTTAAAAACTAACATGGCATTAAAAATATCAGTTTAAAGTGAAATTTAAAAAAAATAACTGCAAAAATTTTATAACGAGATTCTAACTAAACCACATTAATCATTGTTTTGGATATTTTCAAATTTTTCAAAGTATTTTGGTGATTTTTCAAATTTTACAAATATTTTTTTATTTTAAAATATTTATTTTTATTGTAAATCATGGGCAATAATTAATATGTTTCACCCTCGAGTTCTCAAATTTCACATTTAAAGGCACTCTATGACACTAACTTCTCAACCTCTTGATCATTCATGCCCTATCTAGTACTTAAGCTATCTAGATAATTGATAATTAATGATATGATACAAATATTAAGTGGGATTCACTACTATTAATTTGTCACTGTGGTCTAGGGACTGAAAACACAGTCTCACAAAGAATTCAGACAATTAAGCATAAAATTGGCAAAATGGTGCTGTAATAGAAGTAGCAGCTCTGTATAATCAAATGAATAATGAATAATACAATACAATGATCATGCAAGATGCATGAATGCCAAGACAATTCGAATTCCCAAAGAGGTCATTCAAATTGAATGAGTGGGTGTAGCTTAACTGACTGTAAGCCATAGTAAACACACTAGTTAACCAACTGATCAAGTGTCGATTGACTCAACTGAGTCCTAACTGAAGTCGGTGCAATGAATGACTGCGCCTAACTGAAAGTAGCTCAGACACATATCACTGCATGCCAACCAACAAGTGGTAGCGCATCATTAACTCCAATGAACCCCAATGAGGCTAACTGAAGTGAAACTGGCCATCAAAGGTGGTTGGAGGCGCCCCTGTTGACTCTAGTTCATTAAATATTAATAAAATAATCAATATAATGAATGGAGGCACCTTCACCACTCAACTTAACTGATTGTAACCATCGGTTACCAATTAGGTGCATTTATGACACTCAGATCACTCCCAGAGTGCTCTAGTTGGCCTCCTTGACTGAAGGTAGGCGTGGGTGTGCTCATGTTGATGTCATACAGTTCTCCTTCGATGCCAATTAAGTCAATACAACTTAGGATAGTGTTTTAACAAGGCCAAATTGACCAAATTAAGTGTGCATGGTGGGTAAATGTCTCCAACAACTACAACAATATTATCATATTATCATTTATGATGCATCCAGTGTGCTAATTTGATCCCTTTGGGCAATCATAATTAAGGGGGAGTGTTGGAAATATTTATTAATCGCATTATGTATGTCACTATGAAACAATGAAGAGTTCGAGACATTGTCATTTTCAAAAAATTAATTGCAAAAATTTGATAGCTACATTCTAACTAAACCACATTAATCATTGTTTTGGATATTTTCAAACTTTTTAAAGTATTTTGGTGATTTTTCAAACTTTTAAAAATATTTTTTGATTTTAAAATATTTATTTTTATTGTAAATCATGGGCAATAATAAATACGCTTCACCCTAGAGTTCTCAAATTTCATATTTAAAGGCACTCTATCACACTAACTATTCAACCTCTTACGCATTCATGGGCTATCTAGTACTTAAGCTATCCAAATAATTGATAATTAATGATATGATACAAATATTACCCTGGAGTTCACTACAACAATATTATCATCTCTGATGCTTTCGGAGACTACAAGAATATACATAAATACATGGCCCATCCATTGTAAAAATTAATTTGTGGGGATATGGAACTAATTTGAGCAGGTCACAAATTGATTTCCATAGGTAATAAGAGTATTAATAGAGTGCCATAACAATTGATATTAATTACTACAAATATTACTTGCACAATCTAATATATGAAGTGATACCCCTAGCGTATCATCCATGGCAGTGTTCTATAATGCCGAAGAATACCCTGTAGTCAACTACACATATTATGTTGAAGACTTGATTTTAACTACAAAATGGGTGAGTATTGGATTCCATAGAAAGGAAAGGGTTTGCACATTGAGAGATTTGTCAGTTTATGTATGCCACTCTGAAACAATGAAGAGTTCCAAAAATTGTCATTTTCACAGTATAACATGTTAAAAACTAACATGGCATTAAAAATATCATTTTAAAGCTAAATTTAAAAAAAAATATTAACTGCAAAATTTTGATAAGTAGATTCTAACTAAACCACATGAATCATTGTTTTGGATATTTTCAAACTTTCCAAAGTATTTTGGTGAATTTTCAAACTTTTAAAAATATTTTTTGATTTTAAAATATTTATTTTTATTGTAAATCATGGGCAATAATTAATATGCTTCACCGTAGACTTCTCAAATTTCACATTTAAAGGTACTCTATCACACTAACTACTCAACCTCTTACTAATTCATGCGTTATCTAGTGCTTAAGCTATCCAGATAATTGATAATTAATGATATGATACAAATATTACCTGGGAGTTCACTATAACAATATTATCATTTCTGATGCTTCCAGAGACTACAAGAATGTGCATAAATACATGGGCCATCCACTCTAAACATTTATTTGTAGGGATATGGAATTAATTTGAGCAAGTAACAAATTGATTTCCATAGGTAATAACAGTATTAATAGAGTGCCATAACAATATAATATTAATTATCACAAATATTACCTGCACAATGAAATATATGAAGTGATACCCCTAGTGATACAAAGAAGCATTTTTAGTCTGTCTATATACAGAAGAAGAAGATTGTAAATATGTGATAATTGAACAGTGAAGAAGAAGGAAAAACTCTGTGAAGAGTTCAAGAGCTCAAGCTCTGTGTCTTTTTGAAAAGTGATGAGACCGGAAGCTTTGTAAAAGGTGAAACATCCTTTGTTATGTCTCCAAAAGATATATAAATCCATTGTTTATGGTTGAAGGCATGTTTTATTTAGCAATCCATCGTCTCCAAAATTACTTGTGTAAATGTTGTTTATATTTACCGTTTAGTGAAAAACACAAAGAATCTATGAATATTTCACCCTGTAAAAGTTTGAGCTTTATCCTCAAGTCTTACTTAATATTTAGTTATATGATATTTTGAGTCTCTAGAATTATAGCTGGGTGAAAAATGTTTTTCATATTTTAAATCTTTTAGATTAAGAAATCTATTTTATAAAATTTTAACTAAGTTCGTCTATTAAAAAGTTTGAAAATGTGATAAAAAAATTAGAAATTGAGTAAGTATTTCTCCAGGTAAAAAGGTGTTGTTCTAAGTTTTGGTCAAAGTTAGACCAAAAGAAGTTTTGGCAGAAGTTAGACCTCTTCTTTTGGCAGAAGTTAGACCATAGTGACTCACATTAACCGTCTTAGTCATCGTTCCCAACATATATCTAGTCCAACAAGAATGTATTTCCCAAGCAGGCAAGCATGGATTGTACATGCCCATTTGTTATCTCCTATGCTAATGAATCGTAACTTGTGGAGAAAGCATGGTTCTTCTGGAATTTTCCTGTGAAATTATTAGTGGGCATAGACAAGCTCCTTTAACTCTGGAAACCAGCAAATACAAGCGGAATAGAACGTTGCAGAGGATTCACATACATGGAAATCCTCTTTCAGAGAAACAAATTCCCTAGTTGATAGGGAATGTGACCATGCCAATTTCTATTACTAATGTTAAGTACTCTAAGAAATGAGAGATTGCCGAGAAGAAGAGAGATTATTCCTTGTAATCCCATGCTGGAAACATTCAAGGAAACCACTCTTTGTATGCGCCAACTACATACCACACCTATCCACTCACAGAAAGAAACATTTGAGGTCCAAGAAGTGGATAGATTCTGCGATGGATCATAAGTGATCCCAGACAAGAATCTAAGAAGATCCTTTTCATTAGAAGTGTTGCTAAGACAATTAGTGAAATGAAGTGTGGAAACTACAATAGGACTGAAAACAAGACTAAAATAAAATAAAAAGAGAGGCAATCTTATAATAGACGAGAAAAGAGAAGGAATCTCCATCTAACCCTCCTCGAACAGAATGGGAATGGATGGAGTTTCTTCATTTATTTATCTAAATTCATCTATGAAAACCTAAATTCATTACATCAAAGTCAAGGAGGATGGGACAAATTCAAACGTAACACTGTACGCCGAGGGTGATGGTTGAAATTCAAACGTAATTCACTATGCATAGAGAGATTCATAGGCTCTGCACCAGTGTTGGAAATTCACTAAAATTTTACCTGTCAAATAAAAAAAATTTATGTTTTGGGTTTAACATTCCCCTTCACTAAACGTCTTACTTAAATATGTACATGTCAATAATAACATTTTAGTGTTGTAGTTTGAAAGTATCAATGAACTAAATATGGATCAAGGACAACCAACCAGGTGTATTCATATTTCCTCACACAATTATGCATTCAATGGCATTAAACGATGGGCCATGGCATTTAATATTTCAAGTGCATGGTGCCAAGTGGACACTGATACCCTACTTCCGGCTTAGAAGTTAAAACTTAGAGACATAATGACATTTTCGTAAAAAATTAAAGAGTCAAAACGACGTTCTACCAAAAAATTCAACAATTTAACAAAACGACTTTGGCCGATTTTTACCCGTATTTGACGGGAAAAAGAGTAAAAAAGGGAAAATTCCCATCAAATTCCAACTCCAGGGTCGTTGGATTTCAAACAATTTGAGATCCAACTGCCCACAATGCTGTCGCCGTAGCATTTATTACTCTGCTGCATGTAAAATATTTTTTGCCGTCAAAACCTTTCTTATTTTCTGCAAAGACAACTAAAAATTATTTAAAAAAATAAATAATATCATGACTGTGCTTGTACACAGGGTTGGAATTTGGTGGCATTTTTACACGTCTCATTATTTTTTTTGACGTTTTAGATTTCTATCTTCCCATCACAAAACGTTTTGCTGAAAAATTTACTCGTGAATAATGCCTTTTACTTACATTTTCTTTCATTTTTTGAAATTTGGTAATATGCCAGGAGCTATGAAAGCTACCCTATAGAGAAAGTTATTCACTCTCAGATGAAAAAAAGGTGAAATTCAAACATATTTGTATTTAGTCTTTTATTGGGCTGAATAACTTGAACAATCTTTTACTAAGCACAAGAACTTGAATGGTTGGCATTACTTTTCTGGAAGCTGAAATCAACTAAAACAAAATGCTAATCATTGATCTCATGATCATCGAAGCTAAAATGGTTGTGCCAAATGGGATTCCCTAACCCTGAATAAACCTTGGCTTAGATCATAAATCTAGAATGTGGCCGATCAATATTATTTGAGCTTGATGTGCAGGTGGATTTATTTCCCCATCTAAAAGGATTTACATTTCTTTTGATTAATAAAATAACCCATAATCTAATGATGCTCCAGCCATCATCGAAACCATTTACAAATTCTTTCTCAGTGGTAGATTCATATCTATCCCCTCAAAGTTCAAATGTCATTACTAGTTTTGGATTTTCTCAGTGTAGAGGTAAGTAAAGAACCAATGAATACGGTAGATTATTCAATTTACCTCATTTATTCATAACTCATACAGTGCATATCTCTCTTTGTTTGATCCACTTGGCTAACAAAGTTCATTAATCCATAAAGTAAAACATAGTGGAATCACTCTCCCAACCTAATAATCACAATGACTTGCCTTTGGCACGGGGAGGGGAAGACAAACTCTAATACCTTACCACTACCAGACTTAAGAAAAAGAAAATCCGCACCTCGACTATCTGAAACATTGACTACCCGAGATTAACATCTATAATGACATTTTCAAAAAATAATAAACTGTCAAAAATACGTTTTTAAGATCAACCCGACCATCTTACATGACGTTCCATCAAAATTTGTAACCATAAAAAATGGCCAAAATGCCTCGTGACGGGCATTTTGCCGTCAAATTCCAACCCTACTCCACACATGCACTAAGAAGACTCCTTTCGAAGCGTGCCCTCAAATGACATCATGCGAGCTTCAGTCTCGGTTTCATGCACATGAAGAGTTTAAACTAGCGTTGGTTTTGGGTACTTTTTTAGAGTTGATTTGATTGAATTAATGTATTAATTCAAAATTTAAGTAGAAACCATTTTTTTTTTTTTAATAAATAAATCTTCAATTTACTTACGGTCTCATTTACCAGCCGTACTGTCTAACGTTTCTGTCAGAAGGCTTTGGGATGACCTCGGCTGCACCACATTCTTTAGCAATGCCTTCATCATTAGCTGAAAGCCCACTCTAAGCGTGCATTGAGCGTACTTTTCCCATCCATGTGTGAAGGATATCAGACGTGACATGCGGGGGTAAACACCACAGCATCATTTGGTTAGTTTTCCAAAATGAACTTCCATGCAATTAGTTAAAAATAATTCCGTACTTGGATATTTGGCCTGTCATGACAACTCTTTAAACTCAAACTTTATAAAGTGGGATCAACCGTACAAATCTTGTCAAAATAATACCGCACTTCAATATGAAGCATTTGGGATGAATTTTAAACATCAGACCATAGAAATCTTTGGCACCGAAAGTAGATATTGGAAAATATGGGCATACCCATCAAAATTCTGAATCTTGTTGGTTTGATGATATTTGCATAATGGAGCATATTTACAGTACAAATCTTGTCGGTTTGGTGGTATTTGCATAATGGAACGAACGTATAGGAAAAAAAGGATGAGAAGCTGGGAGTGATAGGGGTTAAAAGGGAGTGAAAGTTTGTTGATATTAATTACATTGATATGTTTTTTTAATTCAGTTTTTCCGGTGGATAAATACTTATGTTTTTGTATCTATGAACGAAGATAAGACAAGTGTATTATCTAGATTGATTTTATGACAGTTGTTACAAATTCAAAATAAATAATTATATATATATATATATATTATAATTGATGCCTTGATATGGATAACTCCTAGCTGAAGTGTTGATAATTAGCAGTTTGTGAGAGATAACTTATTTAATTAGAACAAATAACTAATAACTTATTATTCATAGTTAACATGTGACCTATTGGTGTTCACTAGCCACAAGTTAAATGCTTTTGCTAGTTATATGTAAATACATTGTTAGTTTGTTTTATGTTTTTAATTAGTTTGGATTTTAAAAACTATTATATTATTATTTTTTATTAAAATCATTATCATATTTATAGGAAAATTGATTAACTTCCCATTTGATCACGATTCACGATAGTTTCGTCGATCATACCATAGTTGATTTTCCAGGCGTCTACTGACTTTAAATATTAAATACCACCTATTCATAAAACTAATTATGTCGAAGGCATTTTTTAAGGGGCTGTTTGTTTCCCCGTTTTGTTGGTCTGTCAAGAAGCAATAAAAACTTGCCATGCGTAACCAAACATTAATGTCCCCAACAAAATGAGAAATTTTGCATGGTTGTTGGTAAAACATTGATGAGAAATTATGCATGGTTGTAGGTCAAACATTGATGTGCAAGATGCTTAACGCTCCTCGCCCAGAGGAAAAACCTATGAAAGCTTGGCCCGTCACGGTGAGAAATAAATTTCCTAGAATAGAAGCACTTAAAGAGGGGGCAAGCAAGTTTGCCCTAGTGTTGAGATACTGTAGTTCTTCAACCAAACCCACCGGTAGCGAGAGTTTCGGATCCTCTAGTTTCAATAACTGAAGAAATAAGGCCGATGGGAGAAGTAAGCGGGTGAATGAAGAATATCCGAAGAAATAAGGCCGATGGTAGAAGTAAGCAGGTGAATGAAACCCGGTGTAGCTTATAGTATGTGCGGTTCTGCCTTACCTCTATTTCATTTGATTTATCGATCTATTTCAGGACATGTAGATATTTAACCAAGGTTGAAAGGATCTGATAGATCATCGTCTTCCTGTGGCTACCGTCAATAGGAAGGCCTGCTTGATGTAAATACATGGTTACCATCAATAGGAAGGCCCGATGGATGTAAATACATGGATACCATCAATTGGAAGGCCTGCTAGATGTAAATACAGAAAACGTTATCTTCATGAACAAATAACTTGTCACGGATTGAACAAAGAGCTTGTCATGGATTGAAATATGGTTGATGGTCCTGGGTTGTTCTCCCAGCTCTAATAAGTGGAGGACTATTGAGTCCTGGAAAATAGCAGGCAACAACAGTAAGGGATTCTCCCCAGTCAATGTTCCCAACTAGCCCATGACTGTTTGGTGTAGGGAATCCGTCTGGTTTACGGTCCAGCTACCATAGGTCAAGTAACAAAAATAAAAGGTTTTATCGGTTGCGGCCCGATCCACCGTATATATTTTTGTATTTTCGATTTAGATTATGATATGC
Source organism: Pseudotsuga menziesii (assembly GCA_001517045.1). NCBI lineage: Eukaryota > Viridiplantae > Streptophyta > Pinopsida > Pinales > Pinaceae > Pseudotsuga > Pseudotsuga menziesii. The sequence goes on from LPNX010528216.1 coordinate 79,067, forward strand.
AAGTGCCTATTTAACATGCAGACTGATTAAGAATGCAAGGAGTGTTCACAATGTGATGCGCAGGTTCTTACCTCTCGTCTTAAACTTCCCCACATCTAAATCACATACAATTAGAAAATAAATACTAATTAGGCTATCTCTAGAGAGCTAGATATTAATTCATGAGTAATGCAATACTGTTCATATGTTACGGCAAATCACAGATAGTTGTTCCTAGAACCAAACATACAAACATGAATAAAAGTAGACATGACAAGACAACTCATCAACAGTTAAAACTTCCATTACTCATAGTGGAAATCATCACAGAATATACTAGAGAACATTCAGGCAAGAACATAGGTTTAGAAAGTTAGAACGCTCTCACAGTTAATGAAACACAGTCGAAAACGAAATAGTTCCTCTTCAACATTGTTCATTTATCGCATTGAAACATTCCACATAACACTTTCTCCATCAGGCAAAATTTGTAATTTCTTATTGTAAAACGAAGTAGTTCCTCTTACAAACAATAGTTCACAGGTTTTTCCAAGGAAAAAGCCCCTGTAAATTCTAACTTTCTTATATTTAAACCAAATCAGCTAACCGCTTGGGCTGCCCCAACCATGTGACCTTTGGGCTCCTCAAAACTGTCTAATATCCCCATTTTGTCTTTTCTGTGAGTACTCATGATTCACTTCATGCGTTATGTTTTTAGAGTACTCAACAAAGCAGGATCCGCTTGGTAACTAACAGATCTTTCTAGGCCTGGGCTTTTGTCGCCATTGATTATGCCTTGTCTTTCGTTTGTCCTCCTTGAGATCCCGTTGTTTCGGTACGAACTCTGCCTAACACTGCCCAGCTCCCTTTCTGCTGCTTGTCTCCCCACTACGCCTTCGCGCAGTGGTAATCTGAAAAAGTCTCTCGAGTACGTCTGCAATTAAACGACATTTATCATTAGTTAGGATTGCATCTTTTCAATCAAACTACATCAACAAACCGACTAGTCATCAAAAAAGAGGCCCTGCAATGCACTCTTGTCGTGAAAATATTAATAAGCACCAAAATCACTGTTTCCCATATAGGGGTTTAAAACTCACAAAAATGACAGGAAGAGAAAAACTTATTGGTGGCTTAAAACACTAAAACATCAGTCGGATAGTCTCACTCACAGCTGCATCAGTGGATCTCAAACAGGCAACGGGATCTGTGAGACCGTTAAGTTTATAGGAGTCGGAAGAGCTAAACTCAAATTCTAGGCGGCAGAGTTCCCAATCGGCGAGCGGAAAGGCATCAATGTCATACACTTAGTGCATTACACAGCTGCAAGGGTAGAGGATGAGAGACTATAGCCTCCGATCCAAAAACAAAGCGACAAAGACCCGACAAAGCATCGACGGGCGAAGCAGTTATATGGCGGATACCTAGTTCGTTTGGGAGCCGCAAGGGCGGAAGATAAACAGACTACAGCCTCCGATCCAAATCATAACTTTTGCTATGGCATAAGAACAACGTAAAACACTAAGTGTTCATAACAACTTAAGGTCTCGCACCGGTCCAAAAAACCTGTTTCACTTCCAAAACAGCGGCTTCACAAAGACCAAAAACCCCGACTCAACTTCGACCAACCTCCGATAATATAAACAAGTCAAACGATACGACGTGACAACAAAGAATTCAAGATCCTCCTACAGAATAATCATCGTTCGATTTCTACAACGGAGGCTCCCTAAGGAAACATGGTTCCGATAAGTTGTTCAAATGACCTCCAAAACAGTGGCTAGCATGAGAAACAGGCTTCCGAAAAGAAAACGCAACTCAAAGGGCAGCAAACCAGATTCTTGATTCCGCAACCCACGACAGTTTCAAACATAAGCAACTTTATAAAATGCAGCAAGAGAGTAATCCTTGAAATAATCCAAAATTAAAGAAAAAACAAAAAGAGTTCATAGATCCAAACGATTTTAGGCAATGCTAAAATTAACAAAGGGGTCCAAAATTTGAAAATTTGGGGAAACAATTGCAGCTGCAACAATTGGCGACTACCTGGTGGACCTAGATCTTTGGATGATTATTTCTTGAGTAACAGACTGTTTAATAACAACGAACCTGTTGAATTCTTCTAGATATATGGATTTCTCAAATGGCAGATATATGCACTTTTAATGATTGATGATAGTCCAATTTAGGAGAGTGGAAACCAGGATTTTCAAGTCAAGATAACTCTTTTGAGGCCAAGAAGATGAATTTTTATATGTTACCTCTGTCTTCAGGTAGTTGTCAGCTTGGACACCACAGGATTGTAGCATATAGTAAACAGAAATATTCATTTGTTCCTCATTCCCATGCCATTTTGCACCTTTTGTGCTTTTGAGCTTTTGTCTTTTCATGTGAGTTCTCCTGCATGCCTTTCTTTCTGAATTTTGATTCAGGCTCCTCCATCCATAGTGTCCTTTTGTGTGAGAGATGTATTCAATTCTTAGCTCACGGATGGAGAGGAACTTTTGGCGATTTAGTACTTATATGGTTCAATATTTGTTTTGATACATAGTGCTTTCATAGGAGTTTTCGACTCTTATCTGCCTTTTGGCGTTCAATTCTTGGCATGGGATCATTTATATATAATATAATGTTTACCCTGCTTGCTTTCCATGGGCCCTTTGCTGTCACTCCCCAGGACATTTTAAATGTGATATGGATGGAGCCTCAAAATAGTATTCCAAACCTTTTGATTCTGGTTTATTTTACAAGGGTTAAGCAGGACTTGAATGTGTTCATAGCCACTCGAGAAAACTACTAAAATAGAGAAATTATTTTAGATGAACAATAATACACAGTCTTATACCCAAGAAATCTAATCATTCCAAAATTCTGATGTTCTCCATGCAACCGTGGGTTTGCCTCCTTTATTGAAATCAGTAAAATTTAGACTAAAACAAGATAGAACTACATAACTCAAAGTAAACGGCCAAGTCAAATTATTTATATACAAGATAGAAGACACAAACAAAACTCAGGAAAAATAAGGTTTGAGAACTAAACCATTTACTGGTAAGTTCTCTTCCCACCCTTGTAAATCTTGCAATTTATAAGTTGAGGGGCCAAGCTTTGCTGCAATCTGGAAAGGACCTACCCACAACTGCTGAAATTTCGTGTGTTTTCCTTTCTCATCATGGGGGTGGTCCCACTTGAGAACCAAATCTCCCACCTCAAAATCTTTTGTTCCAGCCTTGTGTTTATCAAACCATCTCTTTACTACCTCTTGTTGTTGTTTAAAGCATTCTCTGGCTTTAGACCGAGACTCTTCTGCCTTCAGGAGATTATATATCCTCATTTGCAAGACTTCATTATCTTATCCTCTAGATTCCTGAGCTATTATGGAAGAGGGTAGCATGATATTGGGGGGTAGAATGGCCTCTTTACCATACACAAGGGTATACAGAGACACTCCTATCGAAGACTTGGGGGTGACTCTATCAGCCCAAAGGGAATTTGGTAACGCTGAGTGCCAACTCCTCTGATTTTCTATCACCATATTTTTTAAAATCCTAATTAGGTTCTTGTTTGTAGATTCAGTTAAGCCATTTCCCTGTGGATAGTAATTAGCAGAGTAATGCAACTTAATCCCTTTCTCATGAGCAAAAGCAGTTAATCTTATTGAGGAAAAGTAAGTAGCATTATCAAAAACTAAAGAAATTGGAACTCCAAACCTGGTCATAATATGGTCTTGCAAGAAGTCTATGACCGCATCCTCATTTATTTTGCACAACGGGATGGCTTCGACCTAGCGAGTGAAGTAGTCGGTTGCTGTCAGAATATACTTGTGTTGCAGGGAAGAATTCAGCTTTATCTCCCCAATGATATCTAACCCCCATTGCTCAAAAGGCTCTTTTATCATCACAGGCTTCAATGGTCCTGCTGCTTTAGCTTGTCTTCCACTACACCTTTGACAAATGTCACACTTTCTAACATGGGCATGTGCATCTTTGAAAAGCGTGGGCCAATAGTATCCGGCTCTGAGAATTTTATGAGCTGTAGTATCTCCGAAAAAATTTCCCCCAGCAGGCCCATCATGCAAATTTGTCATTACCTTCATCGCATCTTCTTTCTCTAAGCATCTAAGAAGAACTCTGTCGTAATTTTTTCTGAATAATATTCCTTCAATAATTTGATATGAGGCTGATTTAAGACGCAATGCTCTTCTTTGCTTAGAATTCCAATGTTTCGGTAACGATCCTATCTGAAGGTAATGCACAAGGTCTCGATACCAAGATTCTGGGGCTATGAAAAGAGGACATACATCCATTAAATGTAATTTAGCTTCGTCTTCCCAGGCATGTTCTTCATTGTTTCTATTTTCAGTCATTAGTCTGGACAACCCTTGCCCTTTAACTATAGAATCTGGCTTGAATTCGAGGTCATATTCCTGGAGAGCTGTTACCCAATTGCCCCTTCTTTCTCCTAACTCCTTCTGTACTAAAAGAGACCTCGCAGCTGGGTGTGGGACAATTACCTTGGTCCAGTTCTTTAGTATGTAGGGCCTGAATTGTTTCACCACTTTAAAAAATGCGTAAGCTTGTTTATCTATAGCTGGGTAATTCAATTCGGCCCCTTGTAGACCAGTGCTCATAAATGATATGGGGAATTCATCTCCCCCATCTTCCTTTTGAGTAAGCACAGCTGCTAGCGAATCATCAAATGCGAAAGTGTACAAAATAAAATCTTTATCAAAATCTGGGCTTTTGAGGGAGGGTGCATGCGCAACAACGGTTTTAATCTTGTCGAATGCATTCTTCCCAACATCAATCCACTTGAATTGTACACTTTGCTTCACCATTTGCTGCAAAGGTTTAACAATTTGAGCGAAATCTGGCACAAACCTTCGCACAAAGTTTATTGTCCCCATAAATGATTGCATGCCTCTTTTATTATGGGGCAAGGGAATCTGTTCAATGGCTTTGATCCTTTCTGGGTCTATGGAGATCCCCTTCTTTGAAACCATGTGACCCAGCAACTTACCTTCCGTAACAACGAACACGCACTTCTTGGGGTTTAGTGAGATACCATATTTTCGGCAGCGTTCAAAAATATGCTTTAGGTGAAACGTGTGTCCTTCTCTCTTCTTTGAGAATATCGTGATGTCATTGAGGTATACTACAGCACTACGGCCAATCAGACTGCAGAAAGCTATGTCCATAGCCCTCTAGAACGTAGCTCCAGCATTTATAAGTTTAAAGGGTATTCTTCTATAAGCGAAAGTTCCCCACCTGGTCCTGAATGTCGTTTTCAATCGGTCTTCTTCGGCTACTAACACTTGATTGTAGCCTAAGAATCTGTCTAATAAAGAGAATAGTTCAGAACCTAAAACCATTTGCAGTAGTTGCTCCATGGGTGGAACAGGATAATTGTCTTTATCTGAAGCGCGATTTAAGTTTCTGAAATCCACACATAACCTGATTTCTCCAGATTTCTTCCTCATTGGTACCGGATTTGAAACCCATTCCGAGTGTCTAACCTTAAAAATGATTCTAGCATCCAATAATTTCTTAACTTTGCTCTGGATTAGAGGTTCTAATTTTGGATGCATTTTCCTTAAAGGCTGTTGATAAGGTTTGACTCCAGATTTAATGGGGATAACATGCAGGATAATACTGGTGTCATATGTCTTCAGATCTTCATACGTCTAGGAAAAAACATCTTTATATTGATTAAAAAGAATGATGAACTTATTTCTTTCAGCTGGTGAACAGCATTTTCCAAGATTCACATATTTAGGCTTCATCTCAGTCCCCAAATTAATCAATTCGAACTGTAGAGATGAGCTATGAGTCTTCACGTTTGCTGGTCTTCTAAATTTTTCATTTAAATCAAACATCCGTTCTAAAGTTCTGACTCCTTTAGGGATGAAATTCTCAAATTTCAGCTCGACCTGATGTTCTTCATCATCAATAATCGCCCCTTTAAATGCCTCATTATTCGTTAAGTATTCTATAATCTGCCGATCGTCATCGAACACTCGTAGGTTGGTAATCATATCAGGTACCGAGGGCCTGAAAAGCAATTCAACAGAGCACCGATTATTAGAGGGCACAAGCCTAGCAGCTGATGTGGCCAACAAGTCAGTTGCTACATTCTTAAGTCTTGGAATCGATACAATATTAAATGTGTTAAAACATTTGAGTAAATCCCATACCTCATTTTGATAAGCTTTTAAGTGAGGAGAAATGCAATGTATTTGATTCCGAATTTGTTTTACAATTATTTCAGAATCTTTAAACACTTTCAGATTATTTGCCTTTAATTAAATTTCTTTCCTTAAACCTTGAACCAACGCTTCATATTCAGCGGTGTTATTTGTACATTCAAACTCTAACCTACATGAAAGAAAATGTTTTCTCTTCTTGGGGTCAATCAGGACATAGCCGGCTCCTGACCCTTCTAACGTTTTAGATCCGTCAAAAAAAGGTGTCCAGAAATCGCTAACTACTATGTGGGAATTTACATCTACTTCTACTGCTAAGTCTACTATTTTACAATTGATTTCATCAGCCTGTGAAAACCGAAGGAGATCAGGCTGAGCATCTGATGTGTCGCTGGCTTCTTCTGCTTGGTAATTTCCTGGTTCTAACTCAATAAAGTAATTTCCCAAAACAGAATCCACTGGTTCATTTTTTTCTTCAAACTAAGTAATGTTGTGCTTCATATGGGGCTCCCTCAAAATTTTAATCTGATTCGGGCTTCCTTTATACGGAAGCCACAGATGTGACCAGTCCTTGGCAAAATATCCGTTTAGCTTTGTTGACCAGTCCCTGCGCAGAACAAGCCCATAAGCTTTTGGTATGTCAGCCACCACAATATCAATAACTTGACACACCTTATCATTCGAAGATAAGCGGACTAGAACATCCTCCTTTTCCCCAATTACCTTCACATTCGTTCCATCCAACTGAACAACCCTCCAGGTGGATGGTTTAGGCTTCCCATTTATCCTTTTGCAAACCGATAGCGGCATAACATTAACCGATGCACCTAAGTCTACCAAGCAATTATGTACTTTGTGGTTAAAAATTTCAAAAGTGAGGAGAAACGGTGGATACTTGCTCTTAGGCTTACCTCCTACGCTCGCTACCCCAATTTCTTCTTCTTCCTTAGGTTGATTGTCAGTGGGAAGCCCCTCCTCTGATGCTTCAAGTGCTTTCAAAAGCTTTTCTTTCTGCTGCAGCACCTTGCACATTTCAAATAAGGAGATATTCGCCCTTACCTTCTTTATATCTTCCACAATGTCATATTCCATCTTAGGTTCGGTGGGATTTGGTTTACCATTATTTATTTTTCCTTCATTGGGCTTGGTGAACACGTTAGTCTGTCTAGGATCTTGATTGGTGATGATAAATTCCGGAATTTCATTAGCTAAGGACTTATTTTGAAATTTCTTAACATTCCTTTGAAGTCTTTTAATCTTTGGGAGCATGAGACTGTTTTCTTTAGCCAACCCTTGGCTTCTTGTTGTTACATTTGTTTCCATGATGTCCTTGTGTCCCAAAACCTTTTCTTCCTCAGCGTCAAACAACAAAACACGGTCCCATAGAACCATGGTCTCATCCTCTTGTTCTTTTGTTGATGTATTAATGTCTTTCCTTTCTTCATCTTCATCTTCTGTTAATTTAGAATCCAACAACTGATTCATAACCAATGTCATTGAGTTTATCCATTGAGGACAATTATTTTCAGAGTGGGGTTATTGGTGGAAAGTGCAAAAATTGTCCATTCCTACCTATGTTAAATTCATAGATGTTGAATTGTGCGGAAGGGGTTGGGATTGATTGTTATCTTCCATTTTCTTGTAATAGGATTTCCTTTTCCAAGTCTATGATTCTGTTAGAAATCTTCTGCATCATTTTTGCCATTCCTTCAAAATCTGGTGACTGCTCCTCCTTAGACTTGGTAAACAACAAAGCTTTCCTCCCCACATTTTTCTCTCCTGACCGTTTGAGATAATCTTCGATACTTTCCCTTTCAGCCTCTACTTTCTCCGCCTCCTCATAGGTCTCCGCTAGAGTAGGCTTGGCCTTCATTTTGGCAAACATGGCCAACTCGGGTCCTAGAGCTGAGGTATAATATTCAATCACGACTGTATCTGAAGGTTTGTCAGCTTCCGAAAAATTCATAAGATAGGCTGCAAACCTTTGGGTGAAACTATGCACCTTCTCCTTTCTTTCTTTCTTTAAGGCGCATAGTCCTTTCATGAGAGCTGCATGAGTTTTTTGGGTCGCATACTTACTTCTAAAAATCCTCTCAAAGGTATCCCAATCAGGATAGAATTTGCAGGAAAACCAAAGTACCACGATGCTGCAGCCCCTTTAAGGGTGTGTGGGAAAAGTCTACAAACTACATCCTCATATTCCCTAGCCCTTAACCCTTCTATTGCCAAATAGAAACTTTGCAAGTGGTCATCTACTAGTATCTTCTCATTTGGGTCAAATTTGGGCAGCATCTTTTCAAAAGATTGAGGTAAATCATGCAAAGGAGGTGTTAGGTTTAAAGGTGATCTGGCTTTCCAGACAGGTGGAGGATTTGGTGGGTTGGGTGGTTGATTTGCGTTTACGCCTGCCATGATTCTGGGTGGAGAATGAGGTGGTGAGTGAATAGGGGTATGCACAGGGGAACCGTAAGGAGTATTTGGGCTCGCTTGATTCAAAGGTTGTGCAACTTCCTGTAAGGTCGTTTCTACGAGTTCTTCCCAATCTTCAACCAACATTGAGTCTTCCAATATAAGACGATCTTTCCTTTTATATTCTCTTCTGGGTAATTCAGGGATAATCTGTAATCCTCCAATCTTCTTTACGTATGCCCTAGTGTGTCTTCTCATATCATTAACAACTTCGTTGTCGACAGAATACAAATGTTCTCTACCCCCCTTTTCAGGAATTGGATTATGAAACACACTGCTTTCTGAATTGTTAACAGTGGAATAGTCTCGGGAAAACAGGTTTCCTCGGCCAGCCATGCACTGGAGGCCCTCCTTCTAGCACCAGAAACTGTTGATGCCTGGAAAATCACAGGCAACAACAGCAAGGGATTCTCCCCAGTCAACGTTCCCAACTAGCCCGTGACTGTTTGGTGTAGGGAATCCGTCTGGTTTGCGGTCCGACTACCATAGGTCAAGTAACAAAAATAAAAGGTTTTATTGGTTGCGGCCTGATCCACCATATATATTTTTGTATTTTCAACTTAGAGTATGATATGCAAGTGCCTATTTAACATGCAGACTGATTAAGAATGCAAGGAGTGTTCACAATGTGATGCGCAGGTTCTTACCTCTCGTCTTAAACTTCCCCACATCTAAATCACATACAATTAGAAAATAAATACTAATTAGGTTATCTCTAAAGAGCTAGATATTAATTCATGAGTAATGCAATACTGTTCATATGTTACGGCAAATCACAGATAGCTATTCCTAGAACCAAACATACAAACATGAATAAAAGTATACATGACAAGACAGCTCATCAACAGTTAAAACTTCCATTACTCATAGTGGAAAACATCACAGAATATACTAGAGAACATTCAGGAAAGAACATAGGTTCAGAAAGTTAGAATGCTCTCACAGTTAATGAAACACAGTCGAAAACGAAATAGTTCCCCTTCACCATTGTTCATTTATCGTATTGAAACATTCCACATAGCACTTTCTCCATCAGGCAAAATTTGTAATTTCTTATTGTAAAACGAAGTAGTTCCTCTTACAAACAATAGTTCACAAGTTTTTCCATGGAAAAAGCCCCTGTAAATTCTAACTTTCTTATATTTAAACAAAATCAACTAACCGCTTGGGCTACCCCAACCGTGTGACCTTTGGGCTCCTCAAAACTGTCTAATATCCCCATTTTGTCTTTTCTGTGAGTACTCATGATTCACTTCATGCGTTACGTTTTTAGAGTACTCAACAAAGTGGGATCCACTTGGTAACTGACGGATCTTTCCAGGCCTGGGATTTTGTCACCATTGATTCTGCCTTGTCTTTTGTTTGTCCTCCTTGAGATCCCGTTGGTTTCGGTACGAACTCTGCATAACACTACCCAACTCCCTTTCTGCTGCTTGTCTCCCCACTACGCCTTCGCGTAGTGGTAATTTGAAAAAGTCTCTCAAGTTCGCCTGCAATTAAACGCCATTTATCATTAGTTAGGATTGCATATTTTCAATCAAACTACATCAACAAACCGACTAGTCATCAAAAAAGAGGCCCTGCAATGCACTCTCGTCGTGAAAATCTTAATAAGCACCAAAATCACTGTTTCCCATACAGGGGTTTAAAACTCACAAAAACGACGGGAAGAGCAAAACTTATTGGTGGCTTAAAACACTAAAACATCGGCCGGGTAGTCTCACTCACAGCCGCATCAGCGAATCTCAAATAGGCAACAGGATCCGTGAGACCGTTAAGTTTATCGGAGTCGAAAGAGCTAAACTCAAATTCTAGGCAGAAGAGTTCCCAGTTGGCGAGCGAAAAGACATCAACGTCGGACACTTAGTGCGTTACATAGTCACAAGGGCGGAGGAGGAGAGACTATAGCCTCCGATCCAAAAACAAAGCGACGAAGACCCGACAAAGCATCGGCGGGCGGAGCAGTTATATGGCGGATACCTAGTTCGTTTGGGAGCCGCAAGGGCGGAAGATAAACAGACTACAGCCTCCGATCCAAATCATAACTTTTGCTATGGCATAAGATCAACATAAAACGATAAGTGTTCATAACAACTTAAGGTCTCGCAGCGGTCCAAAAAACCTATTTCACTTCCAAAACAGCGACTTCACAAAGACCAAAAACCCCGACTCAACTTCGACCAACCTCCGATAATATAAACAAGTCAAATGATACGACGCGACAACAAAGAAGTCAAGATCCTCCTGCAGAATAATTATCATTCGATTTTCACAATGGAGGCTCCCTAAGGAAACATGGTTCCGATAAGTTGTTCAAATGACCTCTGAAACAGTGGCTAGCATGAGAAACAGGCTTCCGAAAAGAAAACGTAGCTCAAAGGGCAGCAAACCAGACTCTAAATTCCGCAACCCACAGCAGTTTCAAACATAAGCAACTTTCTGAAACATAGGAAGAGAGTAATCCTTGAAATAATCCAAAATTAAAGCAAAAACAAAAAGAGTTCATAGATCCAAACGATTCTAGGCAATGCTCAAATTAACAAAGGGGTCCAAAATTTGAAAATTTGGGGAAGCAGTTGCAGCTGCAACAAGGACTTAGGCTCCCCTTCTTACTCTTATCACACCTGCATGCCTTTAATCCCCATAGAACGTCTGCCTGCATACATGCCTGTAATCCCCATAGAATGTCTGCTTACATGCATGCCTGTAATGATCTCTAGCAGGTGAAAGTGCAAACATTGATGAGAAAACTGCAAATTTCCTTAGAGAAAGCGTATTCATGGTGTGCTAAGCTCTACAAAATGATGGAATAACCTACGTGAATTGATGTAACTACACAAAATTGATGAGAAAATTGCAAATCGCCTCGGAGAAAGCATATTCATGGTGTGCTAAGCTCTGAAAATGTTGGAATAGCCTATGTGAATTGATACAACTACACAAAATTGATGAGAAAACTGCAAATCACCTCAAGCAAAGCATATTCATGGTGTGCTAAGTGCGTGCTAAGCTCTGGAAAATGATGGAATAGCCTACCTGGATTGATGTAACTACACAAAATTGATGAGAAAACTGCAAATTGCCTCAGAGAAAGTGTATTCATGGTGTGCTAAGCTCTACAAAATGATGGAAGCCTACATGAATTGATGTAACTACATAAAATTGAAGAGAAAACTACAAATCACCTCAGAGAAAGCGTATTCATGGTGTGCTAAGCTCTGCAAAATGATGGAATAGCATACCCATTAGGAAAATAGAGTCCATCGGTACCATTTTCATAAGTCTTTGAGTTGGTTACTGTAAAACCAACACATTCTAAACTTCGAAATCGAACTGATATTGAATCATAGACGCTAGCCCAGGGACTGCCAAATGCTATGGATTTCTTCTTTCAACATCGTAGAAACCTAGTCGAGGGACTGCCAGGTGTTATGGATTTCAATATGGTATGGTTATAATAGACCTGTATCTATCAATATAGTATCACTACATAAGTTTGAGAGCTGATTATTGATTATTGGTTATGTAGTTGCTCTAATTTGTGATGGGCAGTATCAGAGGTAATGAAGCAATCCTAGAAACAATTAAGATCATTCTTGGCTCCCACATGGAGATGGTTCTAGCAGTCAATCTGGAAACACAAGCTATGGCAATTCAAGCTATGGTAACCCTGACGACCTGACGCGTAGGTGATGTGACTAAGAAAAGTTTAGTTATTGTTTATCAAAAGCTTTATGCACATTGAACTATCCAAACTCGCATCCCGTGATCTGATAGATGTTATCATGACACATTTGGTGTCAATGCATGAAGAGAGGGGCAGAATTTACATAGGTTGAGGTCGTTCATACACTTGCCTAAGAGTTAAGTGTGTTATGTAAATGTGATTTGCGAGTTTCAATATAAAATTTAAATATGATACCTTGCGAGAACTTGATAAATTATTAATGGACTAAAAAATGGTCAAAATATTATATAATAAAAAATTATATTATGGGTAGAAGGAAAAACTACCATGGGATCTCCTTTCGTTGTCCTCAACAGCTACTGCTTCTTTGTTTAGGCCTTGCAGTTGCACCCATTTTTATTTTCCTTACCTCATTTGCAAAATCCATTATACTTTTATCTTCAGTCACTCCTCTTTATAAACAATGTCGATATTGTCCCAATCCACAATATTTTTACAAATGCCTCATTTGCAAAACCCATTATACTTTTATCCTCGGCCATTAATCATTATAAACAATGTCGATATTGTCCCAATCCACAATATGTTTACAAATGCATATCAAAAGGCATGTCCTCTTTTCATATATCCATAACCAATTCTCTGCCCACTTTTGGTTCTCTGTAACCAAAAATTTAATGTGTGTTGGAAATATTAATAAGAAGATTATTCCTGAAGGTTGAAAGGATCTGATAGATCGTCGTCTTCCCGTGGCTACCATCAATAGGAAGGCCTGCTGGATGTAAATACAGAGAACAATCTCTTCATGAACAATGAACTTGTCATGGATTGAAATCTGACTTGTCATGGATTGAAATCAGGTTGATGATCCTATTCTCCCAACTCTTATAATTGGAGGAACCAGGCTCCCCTTCTTACTCTTGTCAAACTAGCATGCATGTAATCCCCCATAGGACATATGTTGTTGTTAGAGTAATGATCTATAGCAAGTGAAAGTGCAAACATTGATGAGAGAACTGCAATTCGCCTCAGTGAAAGTGTATTCATGGTATGCTAAGCTCTGTAAGAAGATGGAATAACCTACATGAATTGATGTAACTACACAAAATTGATGAGAAAACTACAAATCGCCTCAGAGAAATCGTATTCATAGTGTGTTAAGCTCTGCAAAATGATGGAATAGCTTATGTGAATTGATGTAACTACACAAAATTGATGAGAAAATTGCAAATCCTCTTAGAGAAAGCGTATTCATGGTGTGCTAAGCTCTGCAAAATGATGGAATAGACTATGTGAATTGATGCAACTACACAAAATTGATGAGAAGTCTGCAAATCGCCTCAGAGAAAGCATATTCATGGTGTGCTAAGCTCTACAAAATGATGGAATAGCCTACATGAATTGATGTAGTTACATAAAATTGGTTAGAAAACTGCAAATCACCTCAGATAAAGTGTATTCATGGTGTGCTAAGCTCTACACAATGATGGAATAGCCTACGTGAATTGATGTAAACTACACAAAATTGATGAGTAAACTGAAAATCGCCTCAAAGAAAGTGTATTCATGGTGTGCTAAGCTCTGCAAAATGATTGAATATCCTACGTGAATTGATGTAACTACACAAAATTGATGAGAAAATTGCAAATCACCTCTAAGGAAGCGTATTCATGGTGTGATAAGCTCTGCAAAATGATGGAATAGACTACGTGAATTGATGTAACTACACAAAATTGATGAGAAAACTGCAAATCGCCTCAGATAACATGTATTCATGGTTTGCTAAGCTCTACAAAATGATGGAATAACCTACCTAAATTGATGTAGCTACACAAAATTGATGAGAAAACTGCAAATTGCCTCATAGAAAGCATATTTATGGGGTGCTAATATCTGCAAGTTGATGGAATAACCTACGTGAATTTATGTAACTACACAAAATTGATGTGAAAACTACAAATCACCTCAGAGAAAGCATATTCATGGTGTGCTAAGCTCTACAAAATTATGGAATAGCCTACCCATTAGGAAAATAGACTCCATCGGTACAATTTCCATGAGTCTTTGAGTTGGTTACCGTAAAACCAACACATTCTAAACTTCAAATCGAACTCATATTGAATCATAGACGCCTATCCCAGGGACAACCAAATGTTATGGATTTATTCTTTCAATATCGCATACACCTAGCCCAGGGACTATCAAATGTTATGGATTTCTTCTTTCATGTTTTTTATTATAAAATCCCTAGATTATAAAGCAACTCGAACCTAACCCAGTAATTTCAAAATTGTAGCGACAAATGAGATTTACGAGAGGTTATTTTGTGCTTGTTTGAATACTTTGGTTGTCGAAATATAAGAAATAAAAGCAACAGTTGGTCGAAGATTACACATTGGAAAGGACCGCAACTTGCATTGAATCTTCCTCTTTGCCTGATGCCACCTATATTAATTAATGAATATCATCCATCTCGGCGTTAAATAACTAGCAATATTATATTATATTATGCTATTTACAACTGGAAGATTAAACGTCAGAAATGACACAACTAACATCGAATTTTCCTCTATGCTTGATGCCACCAATATTAAATAATGAATATCATCCCTCTGAGCGATAAATAACTAGCAATATTATATCATATTATACTAACAATATTTAGAATGAATTAATATCATCCATCTCAGCGTTAAATAACTAACAATATTATATTATATTATAATAACAATATTTACATATCATTGATATTGTTTGTTTCTTAAAAGAATATCTTTGAATTTCTCTTCTTAGAAGAACTTCCATTTGTTTTTCTTTCCGACCATTCCAATTTAAATTCCATACTCTCCATGACATAATTGGTCTTTTGTGTTGGCATGAAGTAATGTGGATTTTGCAATGGTTTTACTTTTGTAATGGTCTTTTGCATAAGAAAGATCGTTCAGCATTTATGCAGTCGCACTTAATACAATACATGTCTATATGTATCCAGTGAGTGAATGCATGTACGTATCTCTTTACAACTTTTTTATAATACTCTCGATCTGGTCTTGACAGAACAAAGTAGTATCTTAGGGTTCAAGTGGCAATACAACCCATTTTCTTGCCCATTTAAATAAAACAAATGTTTCCTTGTCCATTAAATAGAATTAAGAAATGTTTTCAAATGGTCTTACAAAGACATGCATGGCTTTGACACTAGAATGATGTAGCACTCCATCCCTCTCGAGGAGGGCGCTAAGGCGGTCAAGCAAAATAACGTATTATCATCATGTATGTTTTACTTATCCAACTATTCAAAAGTACAATTCGACATTTTCTTAGCTACTTTAACTGTCGTTTTCTTCACCTTCTCTCATTTCACAACATATAGCAATTCTTATTAGCGTTTCATTTCCCCTGTTTTGGGGGTATGCTAGTTAATAATAATAATATTCATTATAAGTAAATAACAGAACTCTACAACAACTAAGAAGACTCTGCAACAACTAAAACACCTATGCTTCACTAGAACTTAGTGATTGGTATCTTGGTGAGTTCAAAGCATTCTAAAATCCTAGGGTGTTCATACATGGAAGAGGGCTCTACAACAACTAAGAAGATTCTGCAACAACTAAAACGCTTATGCTTTGCTAGAATTTAGTGATTGGTATCTCGATGTGTTCAAAACATTCTAAAATCCTAGGATGCAACTTAACATTGTAAAATTGTAAAAAATGATGGTTGCAATTATAATTTCAAAATCATTCATCTTCTTCAACTTAATTTACAAAAAGGGGGTTCTTAGACCCTTCAAGCTCTCATCCTATAGACCTAAGTATCAACTAGGACATACAACTTATTTCTACTTTACCTTTTGTGAATCTTTTGAGCCTAGACTCAGCTCCTTCCTCTTTTCTTCTGCTTGTCCTCAGCCTCTTCTTCCTTTACTTTTATTTCTTTTGTTCAATACCATTATTATATTTTTTGCGTGCATCCATCCCACTATGGAATCGATTACTAAGTCATAAAGAATCAATGGATGATCATTGATGGGAGGAAATGAGGTAGGAGGGAAGACCAACATTTATTTGAGGTCTTTAAAGCAATGTTGGGTTTCTTTGGTCCATGAAATATAGACATCGTTCTTTATAAGGGAGTTCAAACATGGGAAAAATTGATTAATAAGCATTAGATTTCAAAGATGGGAAAAATTGATTAACAAGCATTGGATTACTTTGAGCTTTCCTGGGAAAGAACAAATTTCGATAATTGTTCGAGGGGTGGGAATATTGTGGATGGCATGGATTTTGTTAGGGTCAATCTCAATGCCTGATGGGAAATAATGAACCCTTAAATCATACTAACCTCAACATTGAAAACATTTTAGGATTGAGATTGCTATGATACCTACGAAGACAGTTCAATATTGTGAGGAGATCCTTGGGGTAGTCATGACAAACTTGGGAGTTTGCAATGATTGTAGAATTGTGGAAATCATGTACATAAAAGAGTCACAAATCTTAATTTCATTTAAAATAAAAATAAATAAAAAATATATATGCACAATATAATATTTAAAAATTTGATTCAGTTTTTGTAGTCAAAATATAGTCCTTAAGTTTTTTGTTTTTATAGTGTAAAGTTGTTGTAAAAATAGTCACACATAGAAATGAGAACTTAAAAAAGGTTAAATCCACAAACTAATCAATCAATAGAAAATAAGAAGGCCTTACAACAAATCAAATCATTGTGGAAAATGGGCCTTATGAATTTTATTATTTCAATGTGTGTGTGGAATAAGAAAAGCCATGGTGAAACTCACTAAAAACATGTTAAAATTAAACAAAAACAAGAAACAAGTCACCAAAAAATTAAAAAAAATATGGAGGAGAAATAACATGTTTCTTTGCCATTTAGCATGCCATAGAATATACAATACCTTGAACAATATCAAGTAGACACAACAACTTTGCACCATCTCTTCTTCATTCCAAGCTCACCCTCTGGATGTTCACATATCTCCTCTTCATGCCGAGCTCACCCTCTAGATGTTCACCTACCTTCCATAGAACCAAAAGAGATATATCTACATATTTGCAATACCCGTAGAGAAATTGCTTGTGGATTGTGATTATGGAGTAGACATGTGAATACAATCCACGTCTTCTATAAATATGTTTTTCTCTCTCTTTTAAATGGATTTATGCATTCATGCAATGTGAATAAATTTATTCATCAATTATTATCATTTTATAATTCAGGGTATAGAGAAGAATATCCTATCCAACTCTTGTTGAGGTTCTTGGATTCATTTGAGAAACACATATTTACAAGCTAATGCTTCAATTTTCTTCCCTTTTCTTTTCATCTGTGGTCCCCTTTTGAAAGCTACATTCTTAAAAAAAAAGGCTTTTCTCTTCAAAAATTTGTATTATGGTTACTATGTGATTGTAAAAATGTTGTAAACTACAGAGAATTTTCAGTGATAATTAAAAGGTATATAACCAATTATTTTCTAACAAAAAAATTCTCTCAATTTTATTTTATATCATATCGAATTTGGACTAAAACTCCTTTAAAGACTATGTATCGAAGCAGTGGATTAACGCTGCATGACATAGGAATAAAAAATTGATGATTCTGGATCCTAGAGCAATAAACTCCCCTACTTCTCATCATCTCTCTTCCCGCCTCATCATGTTTAAAGCCCTTATATTGAAAGATGAAATCCACATACAACGGAAACATATAAAAAGTAAACTAGCATACAACCGAAGGAGGGGAAATGAAAAGCCAAAGAGAACTTTAATATGTTATAAAACGAGAGAAAGTTGTGTATATGTACTTAATATAATATTATGTGTTGAAAGAAAGTTTAGCTAATTGATGGTAAGCATAGTAGTCCATCAAATTGAAAAAAAAAACTCTATTGCAAGTACCAATAAGCAATGAATAGAAACCCATGTAATCGATGGCAAGTAAAATTAAATATACATTAATTTGTCATACAAGAAACTCTACATATGTTGTTGTGTGAGACATCTATCGACCAAAGTTTGTACATAGTTTCAAGCAAAGAAAGGGAGCATAACATTAAAGTAGATCATATGTTAAGGGTAATGGGAGGAATCCATATTAGCGATGGAAATTTCTTCTCTTGATTTCATTTATTCTCCCTACCTCACATTGACAAATTGATAAGTTCGCCTCCTCACAATAAACAAATCAAAATTTAGACATTTTTTATGCAAAGAAATGTTGAATTGAGGCTTCTCCACTTCCAAGTGGAGATGTCATTCGACGGGCGCGAAGAAACAAGTTTTCTGGTTGGCAATTTAGTGCATCCCCATTTCAGAAAAGAGTTGGGAATGCCATGTTGAATAGACCCTCTATGTTGTAATCATTGACTGGAGATGAGCCAATATTTGTCTAGATAATGCAAAACTTCCAGACTTTCAATTCTCTTCTTCTTCTTCTTGCTACTACTTTTCTTCAACCATTTCTTTGCCTTTAATTTGGGAAATGCAAAATTGCTTTGCTTACCCTCAATTTCATAGATTTGCTTGTAAAAACAATGACCTCTGGCCTTCTTCAATGACATATTCATCTTCATTTAAGCAATGAGTTCTTTTTACACTTTAGGCTGCAATCTCAATCTTAAAATGTAGTAATGGGGTATGTCACAATCCCACTCAATATACTCATCAGTAAGCATACTAAAACTGATCAAATCAATGTTCTCTTGCAAACTCAACCATTGTTGGTAATACCTAATATCTTCAAGGCTCCATCTTGCAAAGATCTTATCAACTAATTTTTCTTCTAGATTATCTTCTACAACTTTTGACTGCTCTGGCACTTCTACAAACTACTCATCCTCAACACCATTCATATCTTCAAGAACTTCCATTGCTATATTATCTTCATCACCCACTTGTTTCTCATTTCCAAGTGGGTTGTATCTTCCATTTATTAATTCATCAATCAATTTCATTTCTTTTTTTAATTTCATCAATTCTTCATCAAATAAATTTTCCTCATCATACAATGCTTCAAATTTAAATTGGTTTACCTTATCATTATCATGTATTATTTTTTTAGTCTTTCATGCTGCTATAGATTCTTCATCAAAATTTATCGTTTCACTCTCTCTACCTCTACTTCTCAATCTATGTCTAGATGTAGACATTGCATGACCTGCTGCTCAACTTCAACTTTGATTTCATCAACTTCCTCATCCAGTGGTGTATCTACGTAGTGGGATTCACCTTCCTCATGTTCATGCTCTGCATCAATTTGATCAACTTCATCATCCACTAGTGTATCTACATAGTGGGATTCACCTTCATCGTGTTCATGCTCTACTACATGTACAAAGCTCCCCTTTTCACTGTACTCTTTCTCCAGAATACTCCAAACTTTTTGCTTCTTCAATTTTAGGTAAAATGTTATCATTCAAACCTTATGAATGAGAGACAATGCACCATCATTCTTTTTCGAATATTCTTCATAGGTGGGTTCTACACATCCCTTCGAGACCATGTCCCATAAATCTTTTGCATACAATCTGGTGTTCACTTTAATATCCGACATACCATATATTTTACCAGTGAAAACCAGTGTTGGTTAATAGAAAAAATTCTATGGCATCTTTGATACACACACAAATGCATCTTCATTCCTTTGTTCAATTACAGTTGAATCTTCTCCATATCTCTTTGCAATGCTTCTTCTCTTTTGTTCTCTCTTTCAATTTGTGTGAGATCTCTCTCCTAGACTACTTGAGTCTTCTGGTGTGACCAATAACAATTTCTCCTTGATACTTCACTTTATTATTAAACCCTTTCACAATTCTTTTATAACATTTGTAAAACTTCTTTAAAAATTTTCAGCCTTTTCAAAAAACACTTTTAAGCTTTCTGTGACATTTAAAAATTCATTTTCACCCAAACAAATTTTCAAAACCTCTTTATAAAATTTTACTCATCTTTTTTTAAACCCTTTCATAACTTGAAAACACCTTTTAATCATTTTTTAAAACCCTTTCATAACTTGAAAACATCTTTTAATTACAGATTTGCAAAGCTCTTTTTCTAAACCCTTTTATAACTTGAAAACACCTTTTAATCTTTTTTTAAAACCTTTTCATAACTTGAAAACATCTTTTAATTACAGATTTTCAAAGCTTGAAACATTAAGTGAGCCAAAAAAACTTTTCCTTTAAAACTTTTTTATAAATTTCACTAATCCTTTTTAAAAACCTTTCATAACTTGAAAACATCTTTTATTAAATATTTTCATTGCTTGAAACATAACTTTTTAAAATAAAACTGTCCAACACTCAAAACATTCACCTAATCCTTTTTGAAAACCTTTCATAACTTGAAAACATCTTTTATTAAATATTTTCATTGCTTGAAACATAACTTTTTAAAATAAAACTGTCCAACCCTCAAAACATTCACCTAACAAAAATCTTATAGATAACTCCCATTTAACATGAAAACATTCATAGCATAAAGAATTGTCTTTCACCAACTCCATTAAGAATATTTACCTTTCCTGGGGAGTGTGGGATTTTGGCAAATTTGCATATTTTCTTCAGGCTTTCTCCAAGCAAATACAAGGTAATTGTTCAGAATACTTATCTTTATACGGGCGTTCAGAGGCTTTTCTGCCCCTCCACGTGCAAATCGGCCAGCAATTTTACACTTGCTTTAATCAACCTACAAAAATCTCACCCTTCTGGGTTGGGTGTATGTATTTCAACGGCGGATTATTTTCAATGATGGCCTTTTATTCGCAGTGAATTGGGAGCGTTCCTATTTCCAAAAAAGATCTTGTCGATTTCGATTTCTTGGACATCTCTTCACAATTTATGCTTCAAAAAAACTTCTTAGGTATTTTGTCATGCCGATTTCTTGGACAGCTCTTCACAATTTATGCAACAATTGCTATCTCAGTCAACTATCGGTGTTTCTCACAGCGATTTACTTATGATGTATTTGCTTCACGGCTCTTCACACAACCGGACATTTCTTGGTCCATTTCT
>LPNX010528232.1:0-149143 GCA_001517045.1 Pseudotsuga menziesii
CTTAAGGCCCAAATTACATTATGTGCTCCATTGAATCTTTTATCCAAAACACCACTCAATAATGAAAAAACACCTTTGGGCGTAATCATTACCTTATTGTCTTTTCTGCCTTTGGGCCAGATTGACATATCCATTTGCTAACGACCAGGCCAGTCAAGTGGGGAAGGCAGGTCACTAACCGACCTGGTGCACCAAGCCCCAAATGCTTTTCTAGACATTGCCAGCATATGTGTGTTGCAACTTATTTGTTATACATCACCCTTATGCACCAAACAACTTAGCAGGTGCCAACCCTCCTTTGGGAAAGCTAACACCCACGTCCATTGAGCTTGTCATGAGTCATCCTTGCAATCGTCTTACACAGAGCGGTTCGTTTGTGAACATCAATGCTTGACTCATGCGAAAACAACACATGTATACATAAAACGCCTTTAGTTAGATTCCAAAATTATACCTAAAATCATCACCCTTATTTGTTAACTTAACAGTTGATAATATGTGCTTGTTCAAGTAAAATATTAACATCTCTAAAAGAAAGTATCACATTAGAAATACTAAACTTAAGATTGCCATTTCCAGGAAGACAGTATAGAAAGTTATTTACTGTTGCAACATCAAAAATTTAGCTTAAATGAATGAGCAATCTTTATAATTGTCAAAGGTCAAAATTTTTTGTTTTTGAGAATTTAAAATTCTAAACAGATTTTTCCTTCTAAATTTATACTTAGTCTGGATCACATTTCAATGTTAAATTTGACCAGAATTTATTCATATGAATTTAGAACTCTAATAGATCTTTTCTCTATAATCCCAGTTAACCAGAATATATAGTCTGGATCACATTTCAATGTTAAATTTGACCAGAATTTATTCATATGAATTTAGAACTCTAATAGATCTTTTCTCTATAATCCCAGTTAACCAGAATATATAAAAAAAAAAAATTCATGTGAATTTAGAACCCTGATAGATCTTTTCTGTATAATGCCGTAGATCTAAAAAAGGGATGAAAAAGTTAGGTTACTGTGAAATTTTCCAGTCAAATTTACAGTAAATGATGAAGATATTCATAATCCGCAAAGAAAAGATCTGGTTCAATTCCTATTGTTTGCAATTGGAAATGGCTAACGTTTCCTGAAATACCAGAAAAAATCATGGAGATCGTTTTACAGAGATAAGAATTCAGCTTCAGATCGTTAACAGGCATAGGGGGGAAACAAAATCGCAAAGATAAAGAAAATACGATTCCCAGCCATCATTTAATCACCGGAGCGATTTCCTTTTCTGAAGTTGCGGCATAAAATACAGAGTTTAACCCATCATTTAATAAGCACAATATTCAAACTCTGATCTATTTTCCAAAGATATTTACAGAACAGCATTCAAAAATATCATTTCAAACTCAGATATATTTTCCTTCTCTGAAAAACGTTGCTTAGACAGAGGGTTAAAAATCAATCTTTAAATAAAAATGAACACCTCTCCAAAAAATAAATACATAAAATGCAGATCCAACTCGGATTAAAACAATTAGAAGGAGGATCCTTAATACCCTTCAACGCATGCATAGGGGGGGGTCACAGTTCATACAATAATTTCTTTTACAAAATCGAATGCAGTAAAAACAAAATCTAGATTTTGAGAAAATGTAGATTCGCTTATCCTTCATTGTAGACAAAGAGATGTCATGATTCACACATACATTTCATTTATAAAAAACAATTGCAGCAAAAAACAAGATCTGGATCTAAGAAATGTAGATTCGGTTACCCTTCAGCGTAGACAAAAAGAGGTCACGANAAAAAGAGGTCATGATTCACACTTTCATTTCATCTTATAAAATCAAATGCAACAACAACAAGATCTGGATCATTCAGCGCAAGCAAGGAAATGCCCAGCAACCTCGTGGACATGCAGATGGAAATTCCAATGTAAAACGTATGCAGGCATACATTTCAGAACGCCGAAGGAGAGCAAACGCCTAGAGATCGGGGTAGTAACAGAGTCTTTCCTCAATCAATATGAAGAAATAAAACTCTATATAAAAAAATAAAAAAAAACGGTACTCAGGGGATCACACGCAGCAATTTCAGCCATGGATTTCAAACTGCTATTCTTACATAAGGGTGGCTCTGATACCAATTGATGGGTTTTTANACGCTGAAGGAGAGCAAACGCCTAGAGATCGGGGTAGTAACAGAGTCTTTCCTCAATCAATATGAAGAAATAAAACTTTATATAAAAATAAAATAAAAAACGGTACTCAGGGGATCACACGCAGCAATTTCAGCCATGGATTTCAAACTGCTATTCTTACATAAGGGTGGCTCTGATACCAATTGATGGGTTTTTAATTGTGGGTATAACTAAAAACTTCAAACCCTAACCAAGATCTACTCTTATGCAAGAAATTAAACTTAATGCACATCGGAACTTAGAAATCAAGCTTAATGCACAGGGGAACTTACTTTCCATCTTCAAACGCCGCGGACAGCTTCCAAGTCTCTGGGTTGATACGCTCCCGGTCTTGACTTGAGTTGTTGGCTCTCAAATCCTTCCAAGAACTTGCAATCCTTTTCTCTGGAGAGTATCCTGTCTTCAAATGGAGCAGACAATTTTTCTGGATGATTGCAAGCCTTGGAGACTCAGCCCTTTTATAGCAGTGCCAAAGGAAAAATCCTAATCCTAGGGCAGCTGAAATTTAGCTAATACTTGGGAAACAAGTCTGAAAAGAAATCTAGAATTTCCGATTTTTATAAAAATCTTGAAATCGGGAAACCTCAGAAAAAACTGAAATAAATCAGAATAAATTCTGATTTCCTTATTTAGCTCAAATTTATTACTGCTATTATTTTAATCAACTATAATCGGTCCATTAACAATTATAATTGATTAACATTATTCTATATGTATTTGTATCCAAATCCTTATTTAAATACGTATAATGCCAAGACTTAATTAATCACATTGTTTGGCATATTTTAATCATTACATAGATGTAATCTTGCGACAGTATTTGATATCATAATCATAATGCACGTATGTCCAACTTAATTATTGTAATTAGATGTCTCTAAATCCAACAAGGAGAACTAATATCTTCAAAGAATGATGAGGAAACTGTGACGTAGATTAAATCATATATGAGTTGGTTGCTCTCCATCATCTACATCCAGTTGCTGAATTGACTGTCTTCATCATCACGCATAAATATTACTTTCAATTCAATCATTTCTAAGATTATTCGACACAATTGATTTTCTTTCTTGACAAAATATGGCATGTCCTCCCTGGATGGTGACCTCCCCTTTTAATGAAAAAATAAAAAAAGATATACTCCGCGAAGTCATATTCTTCATCATTCCCATAAAAAAGGTTGTGACATCCTCTTGGGAGTGTGAGCCGATGGGATTCGTCTATTTAATGCTTGCATTTATCCCATAAATTAAATACCTAACAACCGTTAAATATTTTTGCTATGTCTATCGCAGCTAAAATCCTCTCCAACAATCGAGTGGTTCGCTTGGACATAAAATCAACAGTAATCCCATGTCGTCCCTTGCAGCCCCAACGATGCAAGCTCTGCCCTTCCAATTTGCAGATGATTTGCTGCGATTGCATTCATAAGGGTCTCTTATACTCGTTGATCTCATGTGCCGATAATCGCCAATTCATTTCGGCGGTGGAGCTTCTGAAGAAGAGCCTCGCAGAAGCACTAGTCCATTTCTACCCGTTGGCAGGAAGGATCATCACTTCCTCCGATGGAACTTTGTACATCGATTGCAATGATCTCGATGCCGATTTCATAGAAACATCTGTTCTGGATATCGGGATTCAAGAAATATCATAAATGGAGGTTGGTCTGGTTGTTTGCCAACTTTTTTCTCTCGATGGTGCTATTAATATCAACGGTCATTTTCTCCCTCTGCTCATTGTCCAGGTGAGTCTATGCACTTCTAAATCTCATTTTCTATTTATGTTTCTCATAGTTGTTTTTAAAATTTGATTATGATCAGGTAACGAAGCTGAAAGATGGAATTGCAATAGGTTTTTCAATCAACCACGCGGTAGTAGATGGGACTTGACTTTGACATTTCATAAAATCATGGGTTGATCTCTCCAGAGGAGTGGCCACAATGTCTCAGTCGCCTCTTCACAGTTGGTGTTTTGACATTAAAGGCTCCCACATAGTTCTAAACCTCTCCATAACCTCTCCCTTCCTCAATCTTTCATGCAGCATCCATAGTCAGCCTTTTTTCCGATAATAGTCTTTAAGCTTCTCCTTTCATATCTTTTTCAGTAGCAGTCTTTTTCATATTCATGAATGCATGAGCAATATTTTTAGGTTCAGTACACACAAGCAGTCTTTTAATCTTCACGACATCTTCATGATGTCCTTAAGGTTCGACCACCTCCATCCGCTGCTGTTGTCATCTAGACCGGACAGAGGATGCAATGACGCCATATGTTGAAAGCTGGGCTTTCACATCACATTCAACATACAGTGAATGCTCATACACAGCGATCAAAGACAAGTATTTGGGAAGGGACATCCAATCCCCCTTTGTATTCATCTTTGATACTTATTTATACATTATGAGAGAGGTTGGAGCGGTTGTACCTGCTCCAACTACTCATTTGTTAAGTTATGTTTATCCTTTAAACTATATGCTTACATAAATATGACATAAAGATGATGACATTTAGGAGGGAAAGTGGCCCCCTCTACAATCACTCATCAAATCGCATCACCATATTCAGATCGTAGCCGGAGAATGACACATAAACAAATCTACCAACATAACATGATTTAAAACATAAAAACATTGCATCATTCGTAAATTAGCATCGTATTGTGGTATTAATCCATCCACATCACAACACAAGAAAACAAGGAAACAAAAAGATGCAAAATACACGGTGTTTCCATCAAATCTCTGTCATGCCATATTATTTCTGCATCAAAACCACAGGTTCTCAAAATAGTTCCACACTTCATATCTCGCATCCACAGGTACATAAGGTCTCTTCAAGTACACAAAAGGATGATTCAATATTACAAGTCCTAGATCTATTTTATAGGCTTGCGCCTTTACATCTTGGTCCACTTAAATCAAATTCCTAACTACTTGGACCAAAAAATACAAAATAATGACCAAGATTTACAAAATATGACCAAAATCTACAAAATATGACCATAGTCTACAAAATATGACCAAAAGCTGCCTTATGCGCCATCTTCCGCCTTGCGCACCAAATTTAACCTTGTGCGTCATCCCTGGTGCTGCACAACTAATTGTCCTAAAAACTGCCTTCCAATAGGCCCCCAACACAATCTTGTGGCTCACCCTCGAGCCATGTCAGCTGGAAATAGTGTAGCCATTAATCTTAACTTTGAATTCCTCATACTATTGGGTGACTTCTTTGACCTCATCCTTCACCTTATCATTGATTTCCATGCATTCTGTCACTTCGCGCTCCAGTGGATGCTTAGCAATTTTATCATTGACATCTCTTCGACCATCCTAAAATGCTTGAAACACAATAACCACTTTCAATGAGAGATGCGCACCAATGCCATGAAATTATTCCAACTGTGTTGTGCACCTCTGTTGACTCTCCCTCACCTTTGTGACTCGTTATTGCAACTCCTTCAACTATGTTTCTTTTGTTATCTACACAACTAGAGGCATCACTTTGAGCAATGTCCTCAATGTAGCCAATTGTCCCTCTGTTTCCTTCATATGCATGTTGAGATACTCCAATTGCTCATCTTGGACTACACTACCCCAAAATTCTGTACTCATATCCATAACCTGTTTTGCCTCTTTCTCCATCTCTTCCAGTTGCATCACCAAGTCTTAAATAACACTCTTACGCTCTGCAGCCTTCTCCAGCGGTGTGCCTGGGTTCACCAGTGCATTCAACTCTTCAATGTCACGCTTGAATGCTATGATCACTTCACCAAGATTATGCACTTTTATTTATGCATCCATGTTGTGTGTTATCTCTGGAACTTGCTGACATGCAACAAAGACCTCATTTTCTAATTGAGCTCTGTCATCCCATAGTTGCGCCTTTTCTACTGTCAACCTATCTTAATCCTTCTTTAATTCTTCAATATCCTTCTTTGTTGCTGCTTCGTTCTCCTGTGACTTCAACAGGTGGTCGCTGATGATTTGATCCTTATCAACCAACTCTTGCATAGCCAACTTCTACAGTCGCACCAATGTGTGGATTGACAACTCATTAACATCCAGTACAATGGTTTTGAACTGCTACATGGATGCATCCACATCCTCGCTCTACGTCTCTACTTCTCTTGGTGGAATGGGAACTATTCTGGCTCGCTTCCTCGTACTAATCTTAGTCACCCTCTGCACCAGATTTACTTCTGGTACTCTTTCCAAAATTACATTTATTAAAGAAGTGATTTGAGTCTTTACCTCTATAAAGCCCTCTGTCAACTGCTGCTTCAGTTGTGCTTCACTTGTGCTCATCGCCACCGTAATTGTCACCGCAATACAGTCTACTTGTGCATCTTCCATTGGCGTTGTGCCACTAACTTCTCCTTGCTCGTTCCTTCTCTTCATTTTGGTCTCCTCATAGAGTCTTTCTTCCTCTAAATCAATCAAGGTCCTTGATGATTCCTCTCTTGAATCCCAATCACTGTCATGCACCAGTGCTTGATCCACCAGTGCATTTGCTGGAGGACCTTCCTCGTCATTTGATACCTCTTCTGGACTCACCGGTGCTTTCTAGTCCGTCGGCCACTCAGCCACCATGGCATCCAAATCCTCCTCTATTAGCTTGTATTATGTCTCTAACCATTGCCAATATGGGTCTCGCCGTGCTTGCACATGTATAACATGCAGAACAATAGCAAATCTTATGACTCGCTGATACTTCGCCACTACTTCCTCTGTGAGCCACAAAACCTTCACGGTTGCAACTTGCAATGCATCCCAATACAACCAAAATTGTATGGTGCAGTCCTTCAACTTGTCTTCTTGACTTAGGTGATAGAGGTTCTGGTACCTCGCGCCCTTGAAAACCTGGGAGATTGCGATATCCATTCCTTGGTAGTCCTCAAATCCACCCATGCAACTAATGCAATCAAGATGAGAAGCCAACTATAGGTGAATGCACGCTTCGCCTTCTACACGATCATAGCATCCTCCGTTAACTGGTTCAATAGAAAGAGTGAACATTTCATTTGTATGCTTGCAATGCATTGCTTAGCACATGAAACCACCCCTGAGGTTCATTGGTTCAACCTATTCTTCTGCACTACCTTGTTAGTAAGAATCATGGCTGCAATATGCACAACCTACTCATTAATGTTGTCCACAACATATGTGTGCCCATCACGCTCCAATTCATACTTCTTCTTGAGCTTGGAAACTAGTCGCTTGTCATTGTCTTTGATGCAGAAGTACTATGATGAGTTGGGGTTGTGCTTGGGAAACCCCATGATCTGCAAAA
The DNA here is from genome assembly GCA_001517045.1 of Pseudotsuga menziesii. Classification (NCBI taxonomy): domain Eukaryota; kingdom Viridiplantae; phylum Streptophyta; class Pinopsida; order Pinales; family Pinaceae; genus Pseudotsuga; species Pseudotsuga menziesii. Next base: position 7,486 of record LPNX010528232.1, read on the forward strand.
TCAAATCTACGATGACTGGTACTGGCCAGTCCAGCCACAAGTATCCTCCATGGAAGCATGCCAAGAATTTCTTGGTGCGTGCATTTGCCTCCGTTAGTCACCCAAAATGGGGCATGTGAATCAGGCCTAAAAGCCCCGACTTTTCTAAACCCAACGCTCACTATTGTGGCGTGCATTCTGTGGAATCACCTTCCTTCCCTTTCCTCTTCTCGAATGGGTCTACAGTACAGTTAGTGAATACCAACAAATCATGGTCCTCATACTTCATCTTTACTAAGCAAGGTGCGATCTCAAATGTACACTTCATTCATTTCATAATCAGTGGCATCTTGATAGGATATTTTTGGTTCTTCATGGGATTCCGCTCCTTGGCACTAAGTTTGCGTAGGGGAACAAACCCATGGATGTCTACCTCGGTCACCCCTTTCCTCGCCGTGGAGGCCTCAACTGCCTCTATGTCCAGTCTTGTCGAACTCCTAGTGGTTCTCTTATTCTGATATGGAGACTTGGGACAATTGGCCCCCCTCTTCTTCCTTGTGATGGGTGATGTTCCAATCGGCATGCTTGCTACTTCTTCCTCAATGGGGAAACTGATAACTGGTGAATCCCGAGCACTCCCACTCTAAATTTCTTGTGGTACTACCCGCTACATTAGTCACATGTGTTTTAGCAAACTAGCGACAATACACTTCATTCTCATTGAGCTCTACAACTCAATATATCACAACCTACAACTAAAACTCAACTCTACTCTTCAGTGACAATTCTGCAACTCAATGGTGACTTCAAGCCACGAACCTTCAATTCTTATAGTGCGGGATCGACCACATGAAATATTTATCAATAATTTTGACCAAATCGGCCATTCATCACCCGAATCCATTGTTGATCCTTCCGATCTAACAGTCGGATCCACCATTAATGGGTGTCTCATCCAAGAGCATCGCTAGATAACTAGTTTAATTGCTACATTTAATGTTGATTTGACTCTATTGCATCCCTGCGGACATCGTGACATTGCACCCTGGTCCCTAACATCGACCTCAACCCATCTTGTTGCGCTTCCACTTGCGCCTAATGCACTATCCTCCTAACTACCATCTCATGCGCAATGCCTCAAGCATCGTGTTGCAATGAGATCGTCCTCTAAAGATTTAACCGGCTGCCATTCACCAACTTAGGCAACATCACACCATCTAACTGTAGCAACTATACTGCGTCTCCTTTAATAATGAAATTGATAACATACAAACCCAACCAATGCATTTGCAACTTACCTAGATGTTTGGAGAACTTACTGTCATATAGCAGCACCAGGTCTCCTTGTTGAAAGTGTTTTTTCTTGATGTGGCGGTCATGCCATGATTTATGTTGATCCTTCTCAATACACTGATGAAATCCTATGACAAAGCGGTCTTTTTCTAGGTGAACCAATTGAGTTAGTCGTTCTTCCAATGCTCCTTCGTCATCCATTCCTGTCGCTGTTGCGATGCACAGACTTGGAACAATATACTCCATTGGCATAACTGCCTCCTACCCATACACCAACTTGAATGGTGTATACCCTGTCAACCTTTTGTAGGTAGTGCAATAATCTCATATGACTGTTGTAATCTTCAAATCCGAGTCATCGCAGTTTGCATTGAAAATCTTTGTGAGCACATGCTCCAACAGTTTATTAAACGCTTCAATTGTCCCATTCACTTGCAGATGATAAGGAGTACTCTTTTTGTGCTGTATCTGAAATTCTTCTATCAGTGCACTGTCGGTGCGATTGATGAAGTGACTCCCCTGATTGTTCGTCAATATCTTTGGATAGCCAAAACGAGTAACAACATTGTCAAACATAAACCTTGATGATGTTGTAGTGGTGCAATCTACAACTGGTGCGACCTCTTCCCATGTTGTCAAATAATTCATCGTTGTGATGATCTATCGTGCACCAGTTCTCTTTCTTGGTGGGTTGATGGGTCCCACAAAATCCACTCCCCATTTATCAAATGGCTACAACGTCACCTAAGGTACTAATGGCATATCATCCCTCTGTGATGGCTTCCTAATTCTTTAACAAACATTGCAAGTCCGTACATAGTCTACCGCATCACCATTGAGAATTGGCCACCAAAGTCCCATGTGGAGTAACTTCCTGGAAATAGCACAACCTCCGTAGTGTCCACCTACAACTCCCACATGTACTTCCGCCAAGACGCTTTCCTTTTCATGCGTCAGGACACATCGCCGTAAGATATTGCCAGTTCCCATCTTATAGAGTTCTCCAACAATAAACTCGAAATCCATGGCTCGAACAACCAAATGCTTCTTCTGATTTGTAGTGAGCCCTTCTGGTGTTGTTCATGTCACCAAAAACTAAACTATTTTCTCATAGTAATCATCGACCATTCTAATTCTGAATAGTTGCGCATCAATTAACCCATCTTCAATGTTTGTTGGTTCTTCACCTATCTCAATTCGAGACAAATGGCGAGGTCCTACATTCAAGTGACCTAGATTCACAATTATCTCAAAACCAAACTTTTGGAAGAGGAGCATCCAACCTCATATATTCCCCCCCAACACAGGCTTATTCACTAGGTATTTCAATGCAGAGTGATCCATGAACATCTTGAAATGACCTCCCAACAGATAGTGTCAAAACTTCTGTAATATGTAGACCATTTCCAATCCTTCCCTTTCTGTTGTGGTATGATTCTTCTCTGCAGATGATAGCTTTTGACTAGAGAAAGCAATCGGATGATCAATATCCCCTTCGCCTGGTTGTGCCAACACCACTACCAGCGCAGTTGGAGATGCATCAACATGAACATGGAATTCCTTCTTCCAATCTAGAAAAACCGGTATTGGTGTTGTAGCCATATTTGTCTTTAATGTGTTGAAACTTGCCTGACACTCGTGACTGCATTCAAACTGCGCATCCTTCTTTAGAAACTTCTCCATAATTTCTTTGATCACGGCATATCCTCTTATCAATTTGTGATAATATCCCGTATGGCCTAATGTCATTATAAGTTGCTTCACATTTGTAGGTGGTGGTAAGTTAAGAATCAATGCAATCTTGGTTTGATCGACCAACAAACCTTCCTTGCAAACAATGTGCCCCAGCAACATCCAAAAAGGTGCACAAAATATGCACTTCTTTGAATTCAATGCAACTTGATGTTGTCGAAAATGCTCCAACACCAGTCGCTGATTTGTGAGATGGTCCTTTACCATTCCATAAACTATCCAATTATCCATGTATACCACTATAAACTTCTATATGAAATCCTTGAATGCAACAACTATGATCCTGGTGAATATCGCAGGTGCATTCTTTAGTCGAAATGGCATCACCGTCTACTAATAACATGCCCATTCAGTTACAAACTTTGTATTATGTCGATCCTCCTTCACAATATTGATCTGATGATAACAAGAAAATCCATTCGAGAATGAATAGACTGCCTGACCGCCCACTCCTTCCAACACTTTGTCAGTGAATGGCATTGGGAATAGATCATGAAGGCGTGCGTCATTCAGCTTCCTGAGATAAACACAGATTCAAACCTCATCTATCTTCTTATCTTACACAACCATAGGACTGACCCACTTTGATTCTTCAACGGTTTCTATGATTCTTGTGTCCATCATTCTGTAGAGCTCAACCTTTACTCTCTCCTTGTATTGCAGATTCAGGTGATACGGTCATTGCTTCATAGGCTTCGCATCTAGATTTAGTGGGATTTTCATTTCTCCCAAATCTTCTAATATCCCCTTCATTTCTTAAAACTTTGCCGGAAACAGGTCTTGAAACTCGTGCAATAGATCAGTGATCTTCACCATGGTTTCTTCATCCCATTAGTCTCCATGGATAATTTTAGGGGCTATATATATCCCATGGGATATATTAAGGGGATTACAAAAATTTAGTGGTCTACTTTCTTATATGGAAAGGGTTTTCTCATATAAAATATATCCACCCAATACTTATTAGATAAAAAATAAATCCAAATTGAATAGCCTCTCGTATATTAATGAGGAAAATGAAAAAAACTATTTTCTCCCTAGCAAAATCTCCCTTCAATCTATCTTTCGCCCCCAATTTCTAGAGAGAATCTCATCAAATCACTCCTTTGCCCCCACTTTTTAGTAATGGAGGCTCCCAAGGATTATTTCTCCCTCCATTTTCCTTGTAATTCAAGCATATGGTTGCATTTGCTTGTATTTTTAGTTAATTTCATGTGATACCTTCTTTGAGCCCTTTATTTCTGGTATTGGAGAAAACATTAGGGGCTATTTTGTTCTATATAAAGGCTACAATGATTCAAGGTTCACCCACATCGGATTGCATTTGTAGGGTAAAGGTTCTGGTTGATGTGATTCCACTTTCCATTCTTAGTTTTCTTGACATTTTAATCTTTTCATAACATCTCCATTGGTGAAATCTCAGGCGTTGAATGAGCATATCAGACATGTAATTTATCAGAGAAGACAAACTCGCGTCATATTTTTTATCTAATAATCAATGTGGTATTGTTTTTTATCATTCTTTTTATGGTTTTTATCCACAGTTACAATAGATTGTTATATTGTAAATTTACTTTTTATCTCTCTTTTTATCATAGATGCCTTTTTAGGTGTGTTGAATTCTAGCACGCTCTCGATTCAATGAAATATTCACCAATATTTTTCAATGTCATATAATTTAGTGAAATATTCGCCAATATTTTATAAGATTCTATAATAGAATGAAATATTAGCCAAAAAATTATATATACATATTATATGATTGATAAAATAGCCTTCAAATTTTCCTATATATTAGGGAGATTTTCCCACTTATTATACATATAAATTTCGAGGGTGTTCTTAAAATTATCCCTGGTAGTCTCCAATATTCACAAACTTGGGTTCCTCCTCTGTCCCAATTTTGACCTTCCGAATCTTTAATGGCTGCTGAACTTTGTCTGTCGGCATCTCTTGTGCCGCGATATCCCGACTTCCTTCAGATTCTGGAATATTGACGTTCCTCAGGTCATCTTCATCCTTAGGTCCTCCTGTCACATTTTAGCACTCCATCATTGACTACATCATAGGTTCTTCATGCTTTTCTGTCGGATATGCAACTGTAACTATCTCCAAAACAACGTGGTGGATCCATTGCAACGCACTATAATCGTGGGATCAACATCCGCAAAGCAGAAGGTATGAATGAAACAAATTGACAACTCTTCCCATGTTGTAATCTCTCTATTAGCACTCATAATTATACCCAAGGTTGTGGTAGGTAAATCCCAAGGTAACAACATAACCACTTTAAGAAGGGGAGCTGGATTCTTCCTTTCTAGAGAGGGATCTCTCACAGATTTTTAACAGGGCCATATATAAAAATGAAACAAAATTCAAATTGAATTTGTGGTTGAAACAAGACAAGCATATATTGGGATACAGATTCACAAATATCATGAATTACAAAACAGTTTGCAGGTGATATTCTACAAAGGAAAGGTAGCACTCGGTTTCATTCAAATAGCAATTTGTCTGGTGATAAAAAAAGAACAAGAACAATTCATCAACACAGAGCACCTAAAATATGAATTTTGCATCAAATTTGGAAAAAAAGATTGGTGAATACCTGAAACAATAATCAGAGCATAACAATATGAATTTTGAACTATTACACACTTATTCCAAATATGAAGAACACATAATGGCGAGTTTAAAAGGAGAAACATAAACATAGGAAAGGAAATAACATAATGTAACTACGAATCACACAGGAATCTTTGCAGTAACAAGCCAACATTCGACTCTACAATTTGATTAGTGATAGATCACAAAATGCATAAAACATAATTATCCCGGGTTCCAACCCTGTCTTCCTCTATTGAGGGTGTATTTATAGCTTCATAGGATCCCGATACCAACCTTGAAACAGAGCTAAAAATAGTTGCAGCATGGCAATGAAAGTTTAACAAAATACTGATCTGGAAAATTCACCATGAACATAAACCAAATAGAAAAGCAAACTAGAACTCGCATGGTGGATCCATTTTGGAGTTTTGACAGTAGGGACTTAGGCTCTCTTACTGAAAATGATCGATCAGAGGATTTCCACACGACCTGCAACAACTTCTATATTCCTTGCATCTTTAATCAAGGAAATAAACCTCTACCGTAGATCTCGATCTATGATAAATATTAATGTTTCAATGGTGTGGCTCTTACTCGATTTCACAATCCACCTGCTTGATAAACACCTGGCTTGTTCCCATTGCGAAATCAATCTGGACCATAGATCCAATCTCCACCAAGCTCTCTGTCGTTCAAAGGTGTGGGGTCTACAATATTTCACATCCCCAAACTGTTTTATCTTCTTCGCATGTTCTAGCTGTGAAATGCATCTCAACCGTAGATATTTTCCTCCTAGAATCTTGACCATTGAAAACTACACCTTGTACCCAATTTTGTTGATTTCAAAAGTTTGTTTTCCTCTCATGTTGAATCAATGAAATCAACCTTGGTCATTGATCTTACCCCACCATAAATCTTGATCATTGAAACATGCAGCCCTTTAAGCAATTCCACAAATCTGGACAACTATTTTCTTCGTGCAAGTTAGATCAGCGGAATCAATCTCCACCGTTGGTATGAGATCAAGGGTCATCTAGGTCGTTGAACGTTATGGGGCATATCAAGTTTTGCATATTGAGACATTTATTTATCATGTGCACATGTTCCCCTTTTACACACCATCGATCTCAGCAAGATTCATTCTCAGCTGATGATCTGAGGTAAATATGTGAGCTACGAAAAGTGAAAGTAGGGTTTTCCAATTTTGTGACCTGAAAATTTACCTTTTCTACTTTCGCCTTTCTGCTTCTGCCCTTTTATTTCTGCACCATTGATATGTGCAGAAGGTCTCCAAACCGTCGGATCGTGGAATGTGGAACTTCAACCTTTCACTACCAAATTCTTAAGCTTTCCACTTTTTAATCTCTGTCCTTTGTTATTTTTTGAGGCGTTGATCTTCAACGAAGATTTTCTGAGTCGTAGATCTTCGGCCGCGGAAAGCAGAAGTTGGGTTTTCCAAGTTTTGTAACCCAAAACTTCACCTTTTCTACTTCTGCCTTTACTTCTTTCCGAGTCATTTATTTGTGTGTAATTTCTTCCTGACCATCGAATCTCGAACTACGAAAATTGAAAATTGGGATTCTAGCTTTCAAAGTCGAATTTCATGCCTTTTTCGCTTCCTATTTTTGATGTACTGTTGATCTATGGCGGAAACATTTTGGGCCGTCGGATATGGGGTCTACAAAAAGCGGGAGTAAGGTTTTTATCACCTTTACACCCCAAATTTGATTTTTCTGCTTTTTCGCTCCCGATTTTGCCTTTGCGGAAACAATTTGTGGCCTTTGATCTTCTGCGCTACCCATCCCAACCATCTATTTCCTGTTATCATTCAACTAAGGGAATACTTATTCATTTACATGCATTTTCAAGGTAAAAAAATAGGATTTCTTAATTATTTGGCATTTCTAGTCTAGAGATGTCCCTTCAAACATTTGTAGACCCTCATCAACATTATTTAAGGTCCTATGATATGAAAATTTACACACCTTATTCATCCTTTTAATGGCCCAATCCATTACCAATTCCTTAGTCCAAAACTAGTGATAACAACTAGCTACAAATACGGATGCTATCCTCCCTACAAGGTAGCAAAGAACCCCATAGACCAAGTGCCAAATCCATTGGGTTGTTCCCAACTTCATAGGCCTCAAACTTCTTATTTTTTTCTTTTCTGTAAGTAAAATTAAAAACAAATAGAAACATGGATACCCCTCTAGATCTTAGGGCCTTCTCTTTAGGCTTGAAATCCTTTGGCTCACCCTTTGTACTATTTGAAAAGAAAATAAATATATATAGCTATGATACAAAAGTTACCTCCTCCTTCAGGACAAGTAATGTTTGAGAAACCTTCCATTGACTGGACCTCCTTTCAGTTGAGACCCATTTTGATGTTGTAGAATAAATGAATTCTCACCTCTGTATGATGCAATGATATAAGGAACTATCCACATGTGATCAAACATCCCGTGTTTATCTTCCCTAGGAGCATACCACTTCAAAACCAAGTCATTAAGTTGTAATTAGTCTTACTTTACCTTCCTATCAAAAGTATTCTTCATCTTTTCTTGATGTACTTGCACTTTACCATAGGCTTTGTTCCTCAACTCATTCAGTTCTATGATCTGATTTATTCTTCTTTGCACATGATTTGATTCATCTTGATGTTCCAACAATAACTTCATGATCGACACTCCCAAAGATGCTGGAAAAATCACCTCAGCTCCATATACTAATTGGAATGGTGACAATCCAATTGCCCTTTTTGTGCTGATTTTGTCATCCCACAAAGCATATTTTAGCTTTGTATGCCAAGCTCTTTTGTTATCCTCCAATAACTTCTATATGATTCTCACTAGGCTTTTGTTTGAAGATTCATCCGGTCCATTACCCTGTGCGTAGTATGCAGTAGAATGATTTAGACTAATATGATACTTGTGACAAAACTTATCATTTTCTTAGATTTAAAAGTTGGTGCATTGTCTGTCACAATCAATTTGGGACAGCCAAATCTAGCAAAAATATTATCTTCCAGAAAACCCATAATCACTGATCTATAGCTCTTCTTGTAGGTATTGCTTCGATCCACTTAGTGAAGTAGTCGGTTGTTATTAAGATCCATCTATGATGTCCTGAAGAATTAGGATTTATTTCCCCAATAAAATCCAGTCCCCACTGCTGAAAAGGTGCTTCTACTTATATTGGATTGAGAGGGAGTGGAACCACTTTTATCTTACCATCAAAGATATGGCATTGGTGACATGTAGTCGTCTCTTTTTAAACATTTGAAAACATTGAAGGCCAGTAAAAACCATCTCTCAAAATCTTGTTTGTTGTCACCTTCCATGAATGATTCCCACCACAGTCTCCCTTGTGAAATTCCTTCATAGTCTGCTTAGATTCATTCTCCAAGAGGAAATTGAGTAAAACACCACTAGGATCTTTCCAATAAAGGTATTGATTCAGAATACAAAACTTGGCATATTTCAACTTCACTGACCTTGCTTTTGTTTTTCTTAACCCTACATGAGCCTGTAAATTTTGTAACACATACACAATGTCAGAATATCATGGATATACAGAGAAATCGAGAACTACCTGCACCCGTGTATCAATCTAATTTGAATGACTGGTAAGGAAATTTAGCTAAAAGGATTCATAGTTGGAATTCATCATCATCTTTGCAAGTCCTTTCCCTTTAATCAACTTGGTGGGCTTAATTTCAATGTCATACTCTAATAACACAACAATCCATTTTTCTCTTTTTCCCTATAGATCTGGTTGTGTGAGGATGCTCTTCACCACATTACTAGGCACATAAGCAATGATGTATGAAGAAGAACATAAAATCTAAAATATTTCAAAGATTTAATTAGAGCATATGCCTATTTTTCCATAATGTCATATTTCAACTCTCCATCTCTTAACACTTTACTAAAGAAGGCTATAGGCTGTTCGACATTCTGGTTGTTTTTCTGTAACAAAACTCTAGCAATAGTGTCATCAGAAGCATAAGAAAAGACTATGAAATATTTGCTAAAATATGGACTTAGTAGAATTGGGGATTTTGTGATAGCATGTTTAATATCCCTGAAGGATCTCCTTGTATGTATTTTCCATTTTATCTCATGGTCCTTCTTCAACATATTAGCGACATTCATTAAGATCACAGCAAAACTGGGAATAAACCTTCTAAAAAATACTACCTGTCCAATGAATGATTGTACTTCCTTTTTACTTCTTGGATCCTCAACTTTTAGAATTGCACTTATTCTCTATGGATCAATCTTTATACCATCCTTTGAAATAATGTGCCCTAACTGTTTTCCTTCCTCCAATGCAAAGATTGATTTTCTGGGGTTTAATGATATTCTATACTTTTTACATTTCAGGAAAAAATTATCCAAATGTTTAATATGCTCTCTGTTAGATCTTGAGTACACAGTGATATCATCCATGTAGACAACCATAAATTTATGCTTTTCCTCTGCAAAAGAAATGTCCATGGTACACTGAAAAGTGGCCTCTGTATTCACCATACCAAAAGGCATTTTGGCATACATAAATGTACCCCATGGTGTAGTAAAGGAAATATTTTCTTGATCCTCATGCAACACTTTGATCTGATTGTATCCTGAGAAACCATCCATTGTTGAAATCCTTTCAGATCCTACCACTTTCTGCAAAATATGTTCCATTTTTGGCAAAGAGTAATTATCCTTCAAAGAGACTTTGTTAAGATTTATGAAATGTATGAGCAACCTGATTTCACCATTCTTTTTCCTAACAGGCACCAAATTTGCAACCCAGTTGGAAAATATTAGAGTCACTATAATCTTGGCATTGAATAATATTTGAATTTCTTTCTCAATAACAAGCAACAACATTGAATTAACTCTTCTCAATTTCTATCTGAAAGGTTTCTCACTAGGTTTAATTGGGACTGTATGTTGTATGACATAAGTATCATACTCTTTAAGGTATTCATAACTCCAATAAAAGACATCAGTGTATCTTTGCATCAAATTGACATAATCTTCTTTTTCTTTGACATACAAGTTTTTTAACAGTTTTATGATCCTTGTATTTTCTTCAATTCCTATATTTTTCTCTTCAACAACATCATCAACATGATTCATTTTTGGATCTCTAGTAACATCATTTTGATCAAAAAGCTTCTCTAGGGGTATTAGGCCTCTGGGGATATGATTACTCTTCAACTGAACTATATCCTTCCCCCCTAATGAGTTTTTGAACTTTTTGTTTTGATCAATTTCTTCGTCACTATCTACAACATCTTGGAAGTTTTCACAATTAACATTTTCACTATCCATCTGAGTATTTACAAATTCACCAGATAACTCTAAAAATCTTCTTATTTGCAATCATCCTCAAATACTTGTCAGTATTTGGAATTATCTTGTATGGAGGGTCTTTTCACAATATCAAGTTTATACTTTATTTGGCCACCAGTGGGAGTTTTAAATTTACCAGTAACAACATCTAAAGAGTCAGCTACTGTGTTTTCAAATATGGGAATCACTCTGATTTTATGCTTTGTACAATAGTTACCAAACATATCCCACACCTCATTCCTATAAGCCCTCATTCCATGATGTTTGGTTTGATAATTGTCATTCACTTGGTTTATTACAAGCTCTGAATGTCCCATGACTTGTACCCTCTTAGCTCCCAGATCCTTCAAAGCATTCAATCCTAATAATACAGCTTCATACTCTGCCACAATATTGGTACATTCAAAAGTTAACTTATATTACAGAGCCTTGAAATCCCTAATAGGGGAAATAATGCCTTTCAATTTAGAATTCCAAGACATTGACAACAATACACCAAATTTAGGAGGAATGTCTACTACAACAACATCCATTACCACAGTCTTAGATGGAATTTTTTTCAAAGTTACCACCATATCCTTAATCAATCCAAGACACTTCACCTTCCTGGAATCAAAGGAATACAAATCTTTATATGGCCTACTAACTTCCAGTCCCAAACGTTCTACCACTCCCTTGGGAATTAAATTATGATATGCACCAGAATCTATCATAGCATTTTGCACAATCATATCATGTACATTTACACTTAGGTAAAAAGGAGGAGCTTCATCATCATCCACATTTTCAATTTTTGACCCAAAGACAATGGTAGGAGCATCATCAACTACCTCTAAGATATCTAGTTGAAATTCTCCCCGACTCCTGACCATGTCTGTTATTTTGTCTTTGTATTCCCCGTTTCTTAACAATTCATTGAAAGGAATGGAAACTTTCAATTTTGAGAGCTCTGTCTGCAAGTTAAAAGTGGAAACAATTTTTTCTACTTCCACTAGTGATGGTTGTTTAACCTCTTTTGTTTTCTCTATTTTATTTTGTGATTCTTTATATACTATGGTTCTTTTTGTTTTTCACTTCTCTTTTCTATATTTTGTTGACTACTAGAAGGTTGATTTTGATTTAACCTTCCTTTATTTACAATAACATCTCTATTTCTCAATTTTATCTTTCTTTAGACATCATTTATGGCATGCAAATATCCTCTTTGGTACTGCTCTGACTCTTTCTCAAAATCATTGTTGGCATCCTCCTGGAAAAACATACCACGTTCTTCCTCTGTGAGGTATATTTCAGAATCCAGGTCACCAAAATGGTGAATATGATCCTCAATAGATCCAACCTCATATTCATCTGCAACATAGTTCTCAGGAAAAGGTGGCCTTATTTGCTGATCATCTGTATTTCTAGGATTCCTCATATATCTATGTCTAATTTGTGGAGGTGGGGGAAGATTACACCATTCATTTTGTTTTCTATTCAATGGTCTATTATCAACATTCATCCTATCCATCAGCTTCTCCATTGTTTTCGTCATCATTTGAGGAAGCAGCAATAGAAGCAGAAGGTACATTTTATTCTCTAGCTTTCCTTGTTTCTACTTTCTACTTTATTTTCCCACTTTCCATCATATTAGCTTCCAATTCTAGAGCATATTGAAACATGGCAGGAAGACTTGTTGATTTTCTCTCTCTCAATAATAATGCAAATTCACTATCAAAGGCATCGACATAATAGAGTTTTGCAGAGCCTTCAAGGGGTTTAATATCAACGAGAATAAAGTTATACACCCTCATAAATTGACTAAAAAAATCTTGGACAGATTCAAAACCTCCTTTATTAAGATTATTATATTGAGAAAGCACTTGCAAATGACTTGTCTTATCACCCCATCTTTCTAGGAATGAAGTTTGGAAAGCTTCAAATGTGGCAATGGACCTAGCAGGAAGGTCTCTAAACCATTTATTTGCCTCTCCTGACAAACTTAGTGCAAACAACCTCATATTAACATCATCTTCATCAACCATCTCCAAGTCCACATAATCATCAAATCTATCAACATGCTATCTTGCTGTGAAATTTCCATCCCCATCATAGAAGGAAATTTTCTGGGCACAATTTTGAGGAAGTTCATGCAATACAGCAGGTAAGGCCATTGGAGCAAACCTAGTAGCCATTTGTCTAGATGGATTTGGAACAAGAGGAGGATCTTGAAAGGTTGGAGGGGTTTGAACAATTGGTGGGATATAAGACTGAAAGCTTTTAACAACATGGTTTCTTTCTTCAGTTTTCACAGATTTTTTAAGATTGTGCCGAAGAGAATCAAGCAAATATGATTCTAACCTATTGGTATAAATTTCAGTTTCCTTCAAATCAAATTCATATTTTGTTTTCACTGAGGACCTTTTAAAACAAAATTCTCTTCCAAAATCCTGAATGTATGAAATTATTGAGAAGATGAAGCACCAAACTAAGAAATATCTATTTGTTCTTTTCCCTTACTTCTAAGCAATCTTTCTAGATTTTCCACACTCAGTAATATTTCAGTGTTAGGGTTACTTCATGTATGTGACCTCCTGGAAGCCAGGATGCCTTCTGAAATCTTGCTTAATATTAGCATGTATTTTCCAGGGAAAATATAAAACCTATTTCAAATGCAAAAGTCTTTGTTTTCTAGAGAGGGAGTTGGTTTCTTCCTTTCTAGAGAGGGATCTCTCATAGATTTTTAATAGGGCCAAATATAAAAACCAAATTTAGATTGAATTGGTGGTTGAAACAAGGAAAGCATATATTAGGCTATGGAGTCACAAATATCACGAATTACAGAACAATTTTCATGTGAGATTATACAAAGGAAAGGTAGCACTTGGTTACAGTCAAATAGAAGTTTGTTTGGTGATAAAGAAGGAAAAGAATAGTCCATCAACACAAAGCACCTAAAAGATGAATTCTACATCAACTTTGGAAAAAACGATTGGTGAATACCTGAAACAATAGTTCGAGCATAATAATATGAATTCCAAACTATTACACACTTATTCCGGATATGGAGAACACGTAATGGCAAGTTTAACAGGAGAAACATGCACATAGGAAAGGAAATAACAGACTGTAACTACGAATTACACAGGAATCTCTGCAGCAACAGTGCAACATTTGGCTCTACAATTTTCTTAGTGATAGATCACAAAATGAATAACATAGAATTCTCCTTGGTTCCAACCCTGTATTCCTATATTGAGGGTGTATTTATAGCTTCATAGGATCCAAAGACCAACCTCGAAACAGAGAAAAAAACAGTTGCAACATGCAAATGAAAATTTTAACAAAATGTTGATCTAGCATATTCGCAATGATCATGAACCAAACAGAAAATCATGCTGGATCGCGCATGGTGGATGAGTTTTGGAGTTTTGATAGTAAGGAATCATGATCTCTTGTTGAAAATGACTGATTGGAGGATTTCTGCATGACCAACAACAACTTCAGTCTTCTTTGCATCTTTAATCAGCAAAATAAGCCTCAACCATAGATCTCAGTCTACAATAAATCTTAACTCTTTAATGATGTGGCTCTTACTTGATTTTGTAATCTGCCTGCTCGATAATCACCTTGCTTGTTCCCATTGCTAAATCAATATTGACAATAGATCCAATCTCCACTAAGCTCTTCACCATTCAATGGTGTGGGGTCTACAAGATTTCACAGCCCTGAACTTTTTTATCTTCTTCGCATGTTCTGGCTGTGAAATGAATCTCAACCGTAGATCTTTTCTGCTTAGAATCGTGACCATTGAAAACTACACCTTGTACCCAATTTTTCTGAATTCAAAAGTTTGTTTTTCCTTGCATGTTGAATCAACAAAATCAACCTCGGCCATTGATCTTACCCCACCATAAATCTTGATCGTTGAAACATGTAGCCCTTTAAGAAATTTCGTAGATTTGGACAACTATTTTCTTCATGCAAGTTATAGCAATGGAATCAATCTCCTCCGTTGATCTGAGATCAAGGGTCATCCAGGTCGTTGAAATGTGGAGCCTATGAAGTTTTGCATCTCAGGACATCTATTTATCACGTGCTCATGTTCCCCTTTTTCCCACCGTCGATCTCAACAAGATTCATTCTCATCCGTTGATTAGAGGAAAGGATGCGGGTTGCGGAAAGTAGAAGTAGGGTTTTCCAATTTTGCGACTTGGAAATTTATGTTTTCCACTTTCTCCTTTCTTATTTTTCCCTTTTCTTTTTGCATCATTGATCTGTGCAGAATTTCTCCGAACCGTCAGATCTAGTGGATCACAGAATGCAGAACTTCAACCGTTCACTACCAAATTGTTAATCTTTTTTCTTTCTGATCTCTTTTCTGAGTCGTTGATCTTCAACGAATATGTTCTAAGTCGTAGATCTTGGGCTGCGGAAAGCGGAAGTCAGGTTTCCAAGTTTTGTAACCCGAAACTTCACGTTTTCTGCTTCCTCCTTTACTGCTTTCCAAGTCATTGATTTGTGCAAAATTTATCCCTGATCGTTGGATATTGGACTACAGAAATAAAAAATCGAGATTCTAACTTTCAAAGGCGAATTTATTCCTTTTTCACTTCCGCCTTTTTTTGGACCGTTGATCTATGGTGGAAATGTTCTGGGTCATCGGATCTAGGGTCTGCGGAAAGCGGGAGTAAGGTTTTTATCACTTTTACACCCCAAACTTGCTTTTTCCTGTTTTTCGCTCTAGATTTTTCCTTTGTGGAAATGATTTGTGGACTTTGATCTTCTGCGTTGTGAATCCCAGCCGTCTATTTTTTGTTATCCTTTAACTAAGGGAGAACTTATCCATTTACATGCATGTTCAAGTTCAAAAAACATAATTTCTTAAGTATTTGGAATTTTGAGTCTAGAAATGACCCTTCAAACATTTGTAGACCCTCACAAACATTCTTTAAGGTCCTATAATATGAAAATTTACAAACCTTGTTCATCCTTTTAATGGCGCAATCCCTTACCAATTCCTTAGTCTAAAACTGATGATAACACTCTCAACAAAGTTCGACCGATATCTACCACTGTAGTGGCATTTCATCCAACATGTGTACAAAAGCATGTACCCAATCATTCTTTGGTCACGACATCCACATGGTATGACATGCAATCAAATTATCATTAGGATCATTACGCCCATCATACCTCTTCACTTGGTATTGTTCTGTTTCACTAAAGCGAACTTCCATCAACGTGTGACACAATGACTATCCATTGATCGAATTCTTGTGTGTCACCCACCAACATGCTAGAGTAACCTTTAACGTTTCATCCAATTCCAAAATTATCTGTGGTTCTAACACCTTATCTTCAAATCCAACAAAAAAATTCAAACAAACCAGGCAGTCCTTCATAGGTTGGTAACTCACCAATATCTGTTGTGACTCATCATAGCGACTGAGTGTTTAAACCAAAATTCTGAATCGATACCTCATGCATCCTATTTTTCCAATTCTCTAGGGTATCATCAGAATCCAAATATGGAGAGCTAGAACTTCGCCAGCCCAGCTCTCCTTCAATAGTAGGTTGGATATAATATTCTGAGATGTTGTATGCATGGTCCCATCCCCCTACAACTTCTTCCTTAACTGGTTCAACATATCTTCTTCCTTCATTTTGGTCCATCGGGGCTATGACTCTGATATTTCGGTTTTTAAAGGTCATCGTGCGCTTATTTAATTTAATCACCTCCAAGCTATCACTATCCCATCCAATCCCCAGTAGTGCGGGATACAAGCTTACACCATCAACAATTTCAATAACATTGAAGTCTGTGTAAGTATTCATTCCTTCAAATTCCATTGCTAGATTTGGTACTCGCCCAATCGATGTCACTTTGGCTTGGTTATCCACTCGCAGCTACATAAGGGACTAAACTATCCTTGGGATCCCCATATTTTGCCATGTATGCTTTGTCATAATGTTGACATCCAAGCCTATATCCAGAATGACTGAATATACCTTATAATCCCCAATATGAATATTCATTCTCATTTCTTTTCCAGTTTTCTTCTTTTGCAGGGATTTCACAGCAGAATCCCTCCACCCCTTCTCTGGTTGATGCAATAGACAAACAATCTCAGCAAGCGCATCAGGGTCTTTTTCCACTGACAGACAACATTCAAAGATTTTTTTCAAGGTACCATGTTGTCACGATGGTCCTGCTGCCAAACTTGAATAAAATACAGGTGGCATAATGGGTAACTTACCCGGATCTCTTCTTATCGCATCACTTGCTTCAAAGAATGTGTCCCTCTCAGTGTTGAAATAAAATTGCACCTTCTTCTTTCCATCCAATCAGACCATCATCTCTTATTGTTGCACCTCCACGAGTAATGACCACAACATCAGCAGACTAAACTATGGGTTCTGATGAGATCTTCAGAACTATTGGTCCTTGGTTTTGGTTTGGTGGTAGATTCATTGGCTGGTTTGCGTTTTGATTCACATTTTGGTTCTGGTTTTGATTTGGGTTCTGCAGCTACGGAGCGTTCCTTTCTTGCCACTTTGTGATCAGTTGCGAACAGTCCTCAACAGTGTGATCCGCAACGATACCATAAGTACATTGCGCTTGTAGGTTTAGGAAATATCTTTGATAATGTCCCAGTGCTCTGCAATTATAACATTGCACAGGTCCACAACCTCATTCTCCTCTTGGACCAAAACCTCCACCTTGTCCTCCTCAGAATCCTTCATGAAATCCTCCTTATTGTTGGTACTGTGGTTGATTGAACTGTTGTTGCAGTGGGGAATTCATCTGTGGTTGTACATACTGCAGTTGAGTATATGGTGCTTGAGTATACTACAGATACTACAAAGCATACTGCATCTGGTTGTACTGCGGTGGTGAGGGATCAAACTACAGTTGTGGTACAAACTGCGGCTGCGGTTGTGGCTGTACCAGCTGCGATGGCTACTATGATAGCAACCTCTCCGTCATTCGATGGCCTTATCCCTTCATGTAATATCCATCCATCAGCCTCTCCTGGAGCAAATCATATGCTTGATAGTCCTTATCTTCATGCCTAACAGATCGATAAAACGTGCAATAAAAATTTGTTGGCTTCGATACCATCGTCTGCATAGACACACAGTCGATGTTCATGAACTTGAAAAAAGTGGCACCATGGCATGCCACTATGACTCAACAGATTCAGAGCTCCTGACATTATATAATTTCTGAAATATGGGCATTGATCCTTATGATGTCCTTCCACATGGCATCGAGTACACCATATCTCTTTGTGATGCTCTCTTCCTTTCTTGATATCTTGTAATTGGATTGTCAGGTTCGCAAGTTGTGATTGAATCTGATTCATGCCAACTCTACTCTTTCCAATAGGTGAAACCTCTAGCTTCATCACGATCTCTAGATCCTCACTCTATGTTGCAATATTTTGTTACATCAAGGGAATCCTAATATGTGGTACTAACACCGCGATGAACCATTCCTTGTGTTATACATTGCTCATTCCAAAGATGATTCTTTCCATCAGTGTCTTAAATTGCTGATCAAAGTCCCAGATAGATTCATTAGGATATTGCTTGATCTCCTTTAACTCTGTGATATATTACACCTCGAACTTAGGATTTCTAAACTCCTTGATCAATACTTTTTTTATCCCTTCTAGAGTCTTCACTAGAGTCCATGTAGGAACTTGCACAAAATTCATGTACCAATCCAGTGCATGACCTCGAAAGGTTGTCACCAACTGACCCTTCTTAAAATCATCATCCTAAGATTGCTTTATAGTCCAATATGCTTCACACAAAAACTAGTATTGTTTAGGATTCTCCGTCTCGTTCCCATGAAACAAAGTAACTTTACACCATCTCCCACCATCCTGGGCATTCTTCCTACATTTGTTTATTCCCTGCTATTAGAGTGTTGATGACACGTCGGACAACTTGGTGTTGAGCTAGTATTTCTTTCTGAGTGTGGCGCAGTGCACAAAGGTGTGGGTACATTGTTGCTTGGGGTTGGTCTTTCCTTAGGCTCGGGCCTAGCCTGGTCATCTCCTTCATCACTATAGTGTTGCTTCATCCCTTGTGATCTTCTCTCGTAGCCTCTTGTTTCGGTTGCAGCAGGATTCTACTCAGTCCTCTTCCTCTTCTCTTACTGAAACCTTACTCCACTTTGCAGAACACCACTTACTTTCATAGCTTCCCTCACAGTCTCATTGTAACTCTCATCCATATACCTCATATCATTCCATCCATCCCTCATCTCCATGGTACCCGTAGCCTCCCCAAACCAGGGCTCTACTCATCATATTTCATCTTCAAAATGCCTTTTTCACATATAAGCATCTTAATCGACAATTGAAATGATAACATAAACCTACCTCTTGGTCCTTTGAGGAAATCCCTTTCCGTGTCGCTATAAGATTTGACTGTTTCGACTACAAACTCAGTGATGTAGCCCTCCTAGATGTTGTTAAGCCACACTTTAAAAACCCTTGACGTTCTGTTATCTAACTCCTATAGCTACTGGATCAACTCTGGGGTCTAGCAAGTGGGTTTGCCTCCTTGAAAATTTGTCTTTCGATAGGTGAACTGCGCTAACCACTCATACAAGATGATCAAAAACTTAGAGAAAAAGTACTCATGGAGATCATAATATAGGTACCTTCCCAGCCCCTATTCAATCGTCAATCCATGTATTTGATTCTCCTCTACCATGAATTCCGGAGCTTTTTGGTCGAACCAATCTTGAATCTCCAGTATTGTCAAATGCCACAACATGTCCTCCTTCTCTGCGCACTACGGTCCTAGAAACAGAACCATTTGTTGAAATAAATCCATCGATAGGGTTTGAATCTCTGTCGACACCCTTAACTCAATGATCTCACTGAGCACCGACCCAGATAGGTTTTACCCTATCCAGCAACACATGCAGAGCAAATAAGGTATCACCCGAGATGTTTAAGGGAGAATAGTCGTAACAATGTTTCCACAGTAAGAAGGAGGGTTTACGCATCTACTGTTCAATATCACAACATTAATTCATAGGTTCAAGAATTGGTTCATTTATTATAAATTCATATCATCACTCATCAGATAGTATAACCATATTCAGATAACATTCGGAGAATGGCACATAAACAGATCTACCAGCATAACATGATTTAAAACATAAAATCATTGCATCATTAAGAAATAAGCATCATCCTGCGATATTAATCTATTCACATCACAATGCAGGAAAACAAGGAAACAAAAAGATGCAAAAGACACAGTGTTTCCATCAAATCTCTATCATGTCATATTACTTCCGCATCAAAACCAGACGTTCTCAAAACAGTTCAATACTTCATATCTCACATCCATAGGTACATAAGGTCTCTTCAAGTACACAAAAGGATGATTCAATATTACAACTCCTATATCTATTTATAGGCTTGCGAATTTACATCCTGGTCCACTTAGATCAACTTCCTAACTACTTGGACCAAAAACTACAAAACAATGACCAAGATTTACAAAATATAACCAAAATCTGCAAAACATGAATAAAATCTACAAAATATGACCAAAATATGCTTTGCATGCGATCTCCCACCTTGCACACCAACTTTGGACTTGCACATAATCCTCAGTGTTGCACAACTAATTGTCCTCAAAACTGCTTGCCAACAATGGGTTGTATCCAAAGGTGCTTTGAGAAAAGGGGTTACAAAAATATCTATGCCAATTATTTTTGGCAATGTAGTACTTGAGATGGTTGAGTCCCCTAGTTATTGGTCTATGGGTTCAGCATAGCTTGAATAGAGAGCTCTCGATCCATTCCCGCACACAATAGGGGATTCTCACCCCTCAAGGCATAGAGCAGGGAGCTCTTGGCCCTATTCAAAATTCTATACAACAACAAAAATAAGGAGTCTCTTTCCCTTTGGAATTTATACTGAATACTCTAAGAAAACCTCTCTATAGACAGAATTGAAATATGATCGTTTCTTTCCCACAAAGATTGCGGTAACTTATTTAACAACACAAAATGAAAAATGAAAGGAGAGCGTCTCACCCCCATACCCAACGCATCAAGCAATCTTTACCACAAAAGAGATAAAAACAATGGAATGTCATTCCCCTCTTCATGGGAATCAAAATAAATGGAACCAAGCATGGAAGGTAGCATATCGCCCTCTTTTCTTGGAAGCCAAGCCCCTAACTCATCAACATATACGATTTAATAGTGGAGGATGTCGAGAACAATCAAGAGGAGAAGTGCTAGCTTGACATTGATTTTTGTCCACTATTGCAATATTTTGAGAAAGCTCTTGGGGATGATAAAGAACTTTCTCATGTTGTAATTGAAAAACAACTTTAGGATACATGTTGGGTCCTGTAATGGCCCCTTTTTAACCACACTCATTATACCTTTTTTCCTTGTCCTGCTTCATTTCTACACATCAGACATATGTTTTCCCTCACATTGAGCTTAAATCTTTACATGTATGATTGATTTTTTTATCCTATTAATGCCTAAGATTGTTATGGTTAGAAATTTGTCTCTTGAATTGTGCTAACATGTCTTGATTTTATAAATATAGTTCAATATTAAGGAACATAGGTGTAGAATCTCACGTGGTCTGAAGAAGAAATGAGTATTCGTTACGAGCTGTTACCTATCAATTCCAACTCCACACGTTGGACGCAAACAGAGGTCATCATTCGACGTGGTAGCTACAACAACATGCCACTACTTAAGGCATAGTTGCAATAGACAAGGTATCTTCCATCTAACTAGTTTCGTCTATCCACTAACAGCCAGAGAAAAAATACTCCCTATATTCCCTATCTCCATTCAATTTCACTCACAGCTGTAACAGTCTATTGTAACAAGGAAACCTGAAGATCGTAGATCTTCATTGCTACTCGATATTAGTGGGTAAAGGTTATGATGTTCATGTATAAATATGGGGATGCAATCTGAGCTAAGTGTTGGTTGATTGTTGATTAGACTGTGTAAGTTGTGACAGAGACTCATGTAACTGTAATTCACCATTTTAATATAAGGAGCAGGATTCTTCAGATTTCAACATCTTAAGTTGTGTTAGTCTCGACTCTCCGTTCGAAGGCTGGTACCGCATTCCCACAGGGATTTCTGAGTTAATTATATGTTTTGATTATTTTAGCTGTGCAGTGTGGAAATTACAGTAGATGCAATTACAGTTAGCTGCAACAAGTGATGACTGATCATTGTGTTTCCTTTGATAGTTAATGTTTACAATTCTATTAAGCTGTAACTTCGTGTTGTGACAGTTGACTGTGTAGGATAGTTTCTATTATGCATGTGTGTCAATATCGGTTACAATCAAGCTCAACTCTAGTTCCTTTCAATTACTTATCTTTATCAGGTTTTCTAGTTTAGTTAGAATATAGTTTAGAGTTGTTTGGTTCAATTACTGTTGTTTCCAATTATGGATTAGTTGAATTAAACAGGTTATGATTGATTTACTGGTGGTCTGATACTATGGGATTTAACTTCTTGCAAAAGTAAGTCTAGTTATTCATTCTTAGATTTGTTATTGTTGGACTGATGTTGTAGGAAGGTAATTTCATTTATGAATTCTTAGATGAGTAAATTAGAATAGTTTTAGTCATGAGAAGAGTTTGACTGAGCAGATAGGTAGGATACTCATATTTTACTATTCATTCAGCTACTTAAGTGTTTATGCATAGATTATGCCAATTATCTTTGGAATAAAAAGACTTCCCTGGGTTGACAATTTATATTGAGCATTTTGTGTGTTAGTTATAATTAATTAGCATATAGGGTGACCAACATTTTGGCGCTGTTGTCGGGGAAGGTGATTAATAGATACAGTAGTAGTTGCATTTATTCATTTTTATTCAATAGTTTCTAAGCTTACATGTTTTGGGTTTCATGAATACAAGGAGAGCCAATCGTGAGATTCCCAGGACCCCTAGAACTCCCCAAAATATTAACTTTGCAGGTGGTCGAGGTTGTGGCAGTAGTCCAAATTTGGGAAGGAGGACATTCATTGATGATCTAGTTGAAAGAGATAAATATTCTACCGGAGATCACCATCAGGGACCATCATCTATCCGAAGAGTCCCAGTTACTCCTAGGTTGGAAGCCTTAGTTTCCACGGTGGAGAAAACATGAGAAGTTGCGACACCATCCGGTGTCCCTGTGAACGGAGATAGAGCCAGTGCTCTGGGAGGAGGTGAGCCATAGTTGGTTTACCATGTTGAAGGGAAGGAGGTCACAAAGGAGGAGTGGTTATAGGTTTAGCACGAGTGGGAAAATCAGAAGAAGCAAAGACAAAAGAGAGCTGAGGAAAACATGAATAACAGACATGACCCTAAGGATTATGAGGAAGTAGGGGATAACCATCACAATGATGGAAACCCTCCACATGAGGAGACCGTTGCCACACTTCAATTCCCCATTCGATAGCCAATCAGTCAGGCCCCCATGAAGAACATTTCACCATCAATATTACCACACTTTCATGGGAAGGCCACAGAGAAATTAGACGATTTTCTCTTCGAATTTGACATCCTCTATTGCAGCTACGACTACATGTCCAGTGAAAAAAAGTTAAAACTTTTCCCTTCTACTTTGAAGGACAGTGCTCTGTGATGGTTTATGAGCCTAGGTGAGGAGACTGTCGCCACTTGGGAACAAATGAAGCAGGTGTTCCTTGGAAAATACCAAGAGTATTGAAGGAACAAAGACAAAAGGGAAGAACTTTTTAAGATGATGCATAAAGAGGAACTAGACGACTCCGTGGAGAGACTTATGTACAAGATACCGAGGACAGGACAAACTGACATAGGGAAATATGTGCTCAAAATTATCTTATTGCGTGGAATCAAAGAAGATTGCCTACATATGTTAAACTTGTTGGGAAAGTGGGATATCTTCAAAGAATACTTTGAAGAAATCATCGACTTATGTCAAAGATATTCAAGAGGATCCTCCAAAACTAGCAAGCATGACAAAGAATTGGACCGATATGTCTTCAGCAGAACACATAAGTCATCTAATGGAGGATCCACTTGGGGAGAAATAGGAAACCTTCTTGAGAACTTCAAAATAGAAATGATGAGCTCCATTTCCTCAGAGATGGATGCCCTAAGAGAGAAGCAGTAGAAGAATTGGCAGTTGGCATATTATGTCTAAGATGCATGAAGAAGCAACCATTGAAGGAATGTCCACTTGACAAAGTGGAAGTAGGCCAACTCTGTGAATTGAACCATGATACTAAGGAATGTCCTTCACTTCCCCAAGTGAAGGCAGTCCTGCAGGATTCTACTTCTGATGTGTAACACGCTTACTTCATTGCTCAAAAGAAGCCTTGGCAGCCCCGAAATCAAGGTATGAATCCAGACCCATCACCTTTCTGTTATAATATGAATAGTAAGAATCACATGAATACACAATTTCTTCACATTATTCTAACAATCAATGACAGCCATCTCAAAATTTTATGTAGAATCCTAATTGTTGGTCACCATGGGAACAACAATCAAACCAACCAACTTCCTGGTCTCCTGGGTGGAGAAACTCCCATCTAGGAAATCAGTTTCCTCATAGAAAACCTCCTCATCAATAATTTCCTCATCAAAAATACCCTCCTCAGCAATACCCTCACCAACTATACCAACTGTAACTGCAAAAAAAACATTGCACCAACAAACATGCCAATACAACCACAACTGCTTTCCCAACCTAACCCCAACCCAAACAATAAAGTAGTTCATCAATTTGAGACTGCCAACATGCTTGCTTACTCCATTACCTCAATTCCCTGCACTGACATACGCTTACGATCAGGGAGGGTAGTGGAGCCTTTAGTCATTGAAGATGTTCCATATTCTATGACCAAAGCAAGAATGTATCAACAACACTCATCTAATACAAAAATACCCATCATCGAGGATACTGAGAATCCTACTAAGATATTGGTTGAAACACATGAAGAAAAACTCATTGAAACATAGTCTACACAATTACTTATAGAACCACCATATCCTGAGCGACTGACACTATAGAGAACAATGGAACAACCTCAGTTTAATTTCTAAGTAGAATTAAAGAACTTATATGTCAAAATTCCACTGTTACAGGCCCTTCATGACGTGCTCATTTATGCTAAAACGGTCCAAGATCCGCGTGTAAGAAAACCAAGAAGAAATGCCAGGGATCCTCCCACTGTCCATGTAATAGGAAAAATTTCTGAACTGATAATGGGAAAAACTCTCTTGTCCAAGTATGATGACCCTGGAAATCCTATTGTTACAGTACACATTGTAAACACTGAGATACTGAATGTTTTGGTAGATTTAGGTGCAACTATCAATGTTATGACCATCAAAACTGTGAGAAAACTTGGGCTCTCTAACCTTCAACCAACCCCTACTATTCTAGAACTTGCTGATAGGTCCACAATCAAACTCGAGGGAATCCTAGATGACCTTGTTGTCTCAGTTGATTTGTGGGAGTACCCTATGGACTTCTTGGTTTTGCAACCAAAGTTGCAGCTAGGGGGACACCCATTGATCTTGGGAAGACCTTGGTTAGCCACAACAAATTCTCACATCAACTGTATGTCAAGGTCTATGACTATCTTAGATGGGACTGATACAAAAATACTTACCTTATATCCTCCATCTCGACCCAGCTTAGAAATTGAAACTCCACTATGGATGGACTTGGAGGAGGAAGAAGGCATTTAGTCGTTGTTAACAATAGGGAAAGCCTTAAGCTTTAAGGATGAAACAGAGGATGATACTATCAATAGTTTTATCAGTGAGCCCACATTTGTCAATAAACATGTTTACTAAATCCTGAACAATACTTTAGGTGAAGAAGAACAAGAAAATATAACAGAGGAGACCTTAGTTAGTGATGCCAACATAATTCTAGTACTTAAACATTCAAAAAGCATTCTAGTTGAGATAGAGCTCGGAAAAACACTAAACATTAACCCAAATCTTGCTCCTAATGAGATGGAATGCCTGATCACTCTATTGAAACAACATAAGGGATCTTTTGCTTGGGAGTACATAGATATGAAGGGTATTCCTTCTAATATGTGCAGCCATCACATATACATTAAAAGTGATTCTCAACCTATGTGCCAACCACAACAAAGGATGAACCCTAAATTGAGGGATATAGTGAAAGAAGAAATCCAAAAGCTCTTGGAAGCAGGGTTTATATACCCAATCTTAGTCAGCAAGTGGGTTTCTCCACTCGTGATAGTGCCAGAGAAGAAATGGAAAGTGGAGAGTCTCCGTAGACTATAGGGAATTAAACAAAGCAATGTAGAAAGACCACTTTCCCCTACCTTTTATTGATCAGGTACTTGATACCTTGTCTAAGAAGAATTTTTTTCCCTTTTTGGATGGATTCAGCGGTTACAATCAAATCCGAATTTCTCTCGAGGACAAAGAGATGACCACTTTCACCTGTCCGTGGGGTACCTTTGCATATAGGGTACTCCCCTTTGGTTTGTGTAATGCACCTGCCACCTTTCAAAGAGCCATGATTTGGATCATTTCTTAGATAGTTAACAACGGCATGGAAATTTTTATGGATGAATTTATCCCATATGGTAGTGACTTTGAGGAAGCACAAATTTTTTTAGAAAAGGTCTTAGTAATCTGTGAACAAACCCAACTATCTTTGAGCACTGAAAAGTGCCATATGATGATGAGCAAGGGTGTAGTTCTTGGGCACTTCATCTATTCTGATGGTATCCAGGTAGATCCATCCAAAATTAGGGTAATTGAAAATATACCCACTCTTGGAATAGAAAAAGAGGTACGTAGCTTCTTAGGGTGTGCTAGTTATTATAGAAGATTTATAGAATTTTTTTCCAAGCTATATTATCCTTTATTTACTCTGTTGATGAAGGATGTATAGTTTGATTGAAATAATGCATGCCAAACAATGTTTAATAAACTTAAGAAGAGACTGTCTACAACTCCTATTTTAAGGGGGTCCAATTGGGTTCCATCTTTCCACATTTCCTTAGATGCCTCTGAAACTGCCATTAGAGCAGTGTTGGGACAACAAGAGAGTCATGCCCCATATGTAATTTACTATATCAGTAAAAAATTGGCCCCTACTGAACTCAATTACATTGTTACAGAAAAGGAGTTTCTGGCCATTGTCTATTCCATGAATAAATTCAGACACTATATCACTGGATAACCCACTTTTGTCCACACTAACCATTCAGCCATTAAGTACATAATGAACCAACCTGTCACTAATGCTAGAGTAACTAGATGGTTGTTACTGTTACAGGAATTCGACATTAGAATTATTGACATACCTGGGAAGGAAAATGTTGTTGCTGACTTTTTATCTCAACTTACTAACAATGATGACAACTTTCCAATTGAAGATTCCTTCCTGGATGAACATTTGTTTGCAGTTTCATCTCAATCCCCTTGGTATGCATATGTTGCTAACTATTTGGCCGTAGACAAGCTTCTATCGCATTTGTAAAAGAGAGAAAATGAAAATTATACAACAAATTTCCAGGTACTACTAGATAAATAGGCATCTTTTCTACACAGGTCTAGATCTTGGGATCAGAAGATGTGTAAGGGAGGATGAAATTTTCAGTATCTTGAAGGCTTGCCGCGATGAGCCTTGTGGGGGGGGATTTTTCTGAGAAACGAACAGGTCATAAGGTATTATGAAAGGGGTATTATTAGCCAACAATTTTTAGGGATGTAAAGAAATATGTTCAGGCTTGTGATAGTTTCCAAAGAATGGGCCAGCCAAACAGACTAGATGAGATGCCTCTTCAACCACAACTTGTGGTTGAACCTTTTGAGAGATGGGCCTTGGATTTTGTAGGGCCTATCAACCCTCCCTCAAAGCAAAAAGTTTACATCTTATTTTGCACGGATTATACGACAAAATGGGTGGAGGATGTAGCTCTGGTCAAGGCCAATGACCAGGATGTAATGTATTTCTTATATGGAGAAATATTCACCCGTTTTGGAGTACCCAAGGAGATAGTTACAGATGGAGGACCATAGTTTGTGTCTCACAAACTGGAATCTCTGTTACAGAAATATCACATTCAACACAAGATAACTTAACCATACCATCCATAGGACAATGACCAAGTGGAAAGTACCAATAAAGTGATTGAAGCTATCCTCACAAAAACAGTCAGAATCCATCGCAGAGACTAGGCTGATAGAATTCCAGAGGCATTGTGGGCATACTGCACCACATGGCGCAAGACTACAAGTTTCTCCCCATACGAATTGGTGTATGGTAAGAACGTTGTTATTATATCTAGAGTTTTTTTTCGTATTTATCTTAGGATTTTATTTTTATTTTTCTTAATGTTTCTATTTGGTCATAATCCTAGTTTTACCCTATTCTTTACTTTGGAAACTTAAGTTATTTTTACCCTAATTTTCTTTTATGATTTTTGTTATGTTTTCTTTCAAACCAAAATAAGGATCATATCATTAATCTTTCGAAGGATTTTAATTTGTATTGGAGCAAGTGACATTGTAAAATCAAATATATATATATGACTTTGATTATAAACTGGTAGCATATGAAAAAATGAGAAATATGGTTTTGTTGCCAGTTTGATTTTGCGATGATGAAGTGAAAATACCTGGCAGGGATGGTACATAGGTTTCAAAATTATTGAATGGTTTCATTTAACGCTACAACAAACCTAATATTACATCATAATGATAGCATATGTTACAGTGAATTTCCCTCACGCATAGGGTTTGTGTTTTATTCTTTATTGTCAATGGTAAACAATTGCATTTTGGGATAGGGGTTATGTTGCATAGGTTCCAGGAGTATTCCATATTTGTGAAGGATGACCAAGAACAAGAAACCTGGTGGATTTTTATGCATATTAGAGCCCGATAACTTGCAGTGGGTTCATGAATTTCCTAGGTCTACGAAGATGATGAAAGATGCTAGATGGTTTCCCTTTTACGAAAGATTGCAGGGTCATAATGAACAGGTAACTAGGGCATTTGTTAAAAATTATAAAGATACAACTTTATGGTTTGAAGATTTGCAGATAATGGTGAACCTAGAGGTTATTGCAAAGGCTATTGGTGTACCCTCTGATGGTGAAAAATGGTTTAAACAACAATCGTTTGAAGCTGATTATAGAAAGTTCCTTTTGCCAGGGTTTGAAAAGTTGGATCAGAAAAATGGCATACATATTAGTAAGCTTAAACCCATGTGGAAAATTCCATTAGAAATGATTCAGAATTATATAAATTGTGAAGGTCGTTATGACAAGGTTTTGAGATGTCATCTACGTTTTTTAATGCATCTTAGTGCAGATCAAAAGTTGAATTTGCCTTATTATTTGTTGAAGAGTATGAAGAAAATGATTGCTAGGATTCATAGTCACCGGGAACATACTGTTCGTTCTCTTTTTCATCAGGGGTTAATTAAGCTGTTAATAATGTTTCATTTGAAGAAAAAAGGAAACTTGGGAAGAGTTTCTTTTTGTATCAGGATTCGATGTAGAAAAAAAGAAGGAAGAAATAAAAGAAAAATGTGAAACAAGTTAGCAAACAAAACAAGATTTGGAACCGACAAATGAAATGGGTGAAGAATTAGCAGAGAAATTGACTGAGGTAAATGATGAGTTATCAGAAGCATGTGATATTGATGACAAAGGGATAGGCTCAGAAGAAATTGCAAAGGTTAAAATAGTTGAAAACCTGAAAGCCAAGGGCGTGGATTTGAGTTCAAAACCCAGAACGCGATTGAGAAGTAAACTAGAAGCTGAAATAAGCCCAAATCTTGTACTTGATCCTTTAGAGACAATGAATTGGTGGTCATAGAAGAATATGTTAGCAGAGAAAAAATTCAGTTAGTAAATGAAGAACATATTTCAGAGGGAGAAAAGTTTATAGAACATCAGGGAATGGCTGAACATATCCCAGAATCATTTTACACAAACAAACAAAATTATGCTGAAAATGATGTTGATTCAAGTGTGATGTCTTTATGGGAGGATGAAACCATTGTGGACACAGATGAGGCAGATATTATTCCAGAATTGGCATAGACAAAGAAATTTATGTTGTCTTACAAAGATCAAAATAAATATCTATGGGATTTAAATGAAAACCTGATGATTGCAAAGAAAATATTGTGAGAGGATTTAGAGGAAAAAGAAGCAGATTATCAGAAGCTTGTCACTATTTCTAAAGATGTGCTGAAGAAGAAAAGAAGATTGCAGAAGCAGTACAAGCAGGTATTGGACCAGAACAAAGAATTGCATAATAAAGAGCTGAACAAGGATGCTGAGTATTCCAAGTTACAAAAGAGATCTCAAGTCATGCATTGTATGACTATTTTAGTTGAGGTGTCTAAGAGTCTTTGATGAAGGATCTAGGTTATTGTTGAGTCAGTAGATTCGATAGACATTAGATATGGTTGTTATCTTTATACCACTTGTTATTTTAAACTTTAATTTGACTTTTAAGTTAGTTCCACCTAAAAACAAATTTGTTATTTTAAGTCATTCGAGATCCATGAGATAAGGATTTGGAAATTGTTGTGAATTTTGAAAAATATTTGTATATATGAGATAGTGGGGTCAAAAAAAGGAGTTGGAATCAAATATGGAGATCAAACTTGTGTTATGAACTGCAGGCATGTATTTATTTTGTATCTTTAATACATAATTACTTCTTTGAAATGATTATGATCAAATGAGCCTGTTTTGATTTAAAAATTAAATTACATGTGTTCATGATTTTGTTCTGTGAATGGTCTTATTAATCCATACCAGAATTCTTATGTTTCATATGTAATTATGTTTAAACTTTGTTGCAGAACCTTATTTGTTTCTTTCATGAATTCATACTCATGGTATTTCCTGTTATTGGATTTTACATTTAATTATATGTTTTGCAGTTTAATGATTTATATGTTTAATTGATTTCCATGTTGTTTGATTACCTACCTTTATTGCTATAAATTGGTTTTTAAGTCATCTTTATTTATAATTAAGATTTATCTAAGCTTGAACTTTAGTAGTATAGGTTCAACTTTAGTGATAACATCTTCTGGCGCCGTTGTTGGGGAACAGGGGAGCGAAGATATCTTCCCTGGGTTGTATGATGGTGAACAAGGGCTGGTGACATAGCGGCTGTGATATTCACCTGGTGACTCCACTGGTTTCAAAATGGTATATTCAATTACTGATCGAGTTGCTTCATGTACCAAGACAACATGGTTTGAGGTAGATCTTGTTTTCTTCAAGATTTTCAAGAATGGGTAAGTATGTATTCTGATGATGAATGGGACAAAGATTTATCTTCTTATTTAGATTCTTATAACATCTTTAGGGAAGAAGATAAATTTGATATCTTGAAGAATATTTTAAAACTTGTCGTCGGAAAATATTCCTCAAGATGTTGGTACGATGCATGAAAAGATAGTCCCGCATAAAAAAGAATTTATCAAGGTTGAAGCTTCTCCTCTTGAAAGTAGTGAAAGTATGATGCAAATTTCTGATTTGTATGAAGATATGTGCGTGACCTTGAATAAAGAATTAAATCAACATATCTTGGAAAGTAAAAAATGGTTTTCAGATGATTGTGAAAAAATTGCTTCTATGGAAACCGTAAGGTTAGAGCTTATCCAGAGGCAGTTCACTTATCTTCAATAAGAAACAGGGATATCTGATCAAAACATGGTTTTTAATTATTTTTATGATCCAGTAGCTGCTTATCTCGAGGTTTTTATCAACTCCAGCCATTCAGTATTGTTCAACTATAAGTATGGGTTTCACATTCATGATCAGTTTCCTATAAATTCTTTAATCTTTATTCTACTATATTTACAGAAGCATGTTCCAGGATTTCAATTGCTAAGTCAATTCTTAACTTGGTTTCATTGGAAATGGAATTACACATGATCAACTTGATATATGCAAGAATAGAATAGGAGTGTGCATAAATAAGCTCTCATTTTTTAGCATATTGTTTTCAGTTTGTTGTTCCTTTCTCAGCAGTTCAGCATGCAGTTTGTTTCTAGTTTTTTTCTTTCAGCTTGTTATGGTGTTCAATATTTCAGATGGTTTAATTGAATAAGGTTCTAGTATAGTGGAGCACTAGTATAGAGCAGGATCATTTCAGCATTTGATATATAATAGAACATATTGCAATCTTTAGATTGCAGGCTATGGGTTTTCAATTTGTGGGTTTGCAGCAACATGAAGACTCCAGCATAATGGAAAGGGAACTTAGTCTACTTGTTCTTGGAAGCTCTTAGGGAGCATTCCATCCCCAGATGAAGCCAAAAGTTGTCACAAGGTCTACTCCAATAAATTTTCTATATTTTGGCAGCATGTATGTAAAACATTAGGAGGCCACTTGCTTCTTGAACATCCACTCACCTCTCCATTAGTGGAAGAAATGGTTGGATCCATTGACAATATAATGGGATTACCAAAGGATCTCATGATATCTTAGATAAACAAAGTACTGCAAGTTTGTAATCATTGTAACATACAATAATGCAATGTTGGAAATGGATAAATTTGGGGGCATGCCAGATTTACTATTGGAAATAATGCACACAATATTAAGTTATCACTAGATTGCAATTCATATGCCACTTGGTTCTTCAAATATTTTCAATAAACAAAGGGAGACTTTTCAGTGTTCATATTTTACAGTACAAGATGAGTGCCAGAGGAGCGTTACTAACTAATTCAAAAAAATGCTAATGAAGACCTGTGACTACCATAAAGAGCTCACAACTCGTTATAGGATCTTGTCCAGTAGTGTTGATCAAGGTCATTGATTGTAAATAACTAAATCTTGTCAACAACATATTCATTATTGGATTTGTCTATGATTGAGAAGTAAGGAGAATGAAAAGTTTGAGAAGAGGAGGATTGTTTTGGTGAAAATTCAGATTCAGGAAACAAAATTGATGGGGCTACTTCATATTCATTTATTTCTTGAGCTATAGGAAACACCCTTTCTATTGAAAAGTCAAAATAACTCTTAACAGTTGAAGTAGATACATCTGATGTACTTACATATGTAGATGCATCTCTTTGAAAATATCTATCTTATCTAATAATATCCTCAGGATCAAATTGAGTTGGAATCAGAGGAGATGTGGGATTCCCTCACATTCCAGTCTTTTTTTAAGCCAAAATGATATATTGAATTTACAAGGTGAAAAGTGCAGTCTCAAAATGTCTGTATTTTGTCACCCACAAACCATATCTAATAATGGTCTCATATCTAGGGAAAAATAACTTCATGTCTTTGTTCCCCCGTAATGGCACCATAAACTGTTATCCCTAAGGTCTGCATTGGACTACTGCAAGAAAATATAGGGAACTTAGGAAAAGGAATTGAAATACATAAGGTTGGTTTTAGGTGGTTGATCAGATACTGGGCTAAAGATGGCTTGCAAATATATAAAACAACATATAATACAGGTATAAATTGAAATAAAATAAGGTATGCACTAAACATTCCAAAAGTCTATAAACATGAGAGTGATAATAATTACATCAAATGGAATAACAATGTTATTAATATTTCATGCACTCACAAGGATTTTATATATAACAACGTTACATATAAAACATAGAAAGTGCATACAATAAATTACATGAAACATGAATAAACAACGTTCATATTATTAGTTATGTAATTCAAACTACACAACACATGTCTTTCTGCAATTTCTCTAATAATCAATCAAACATTTGAGATGGAACATGGTTCATATCACTCATATACAAGTTTAAAATGCAGTATAAAGTCTTACAAAATCTCAAGACCAACCTTTAGCCACCAAAAAATCAAACCCATTCCTCCTTTCCTTTTTGTAATACATAGACTTTTTTGATAACAAAGTATTAAAAAATGTCTCTCCTTTCTGAATAAATAAATTAACCTAATTCACTATTTATCATGAAAGGAGAAGATGAACAAAACTTGGGATCACCTTTGTATTGAAGATGAGCTCTATCAAAGCTCAAAATGTTTACAAAAAAATGGATTCGACTACAGCTTCTCCAACATATGCCAATAACATGATATGTATATTCTCATCCAACACAATTCTTTCCTAGTATGGAGCAAATAGCCTAAGAAAACTGAGACAATTTGAAAAGCTTTGAGTTACTAAGAGAAAGAATCTTACTTGTATCTCCTTTATGAATAAATAAAATTAAAGTCACCTACTTCACTATTTATCACGAAAGGAGAAGATGAACAAAACTCGACATCGCCTTTGTCATGAACATGAACTCCAACAGAGCTTGAAAAGTTGGCAAAAAAATGGATTCAATGACATATTCTCCAAAATATGCCCACAACATGATCTGTAGATTCTCATCCAACACAATTATTTCCCGGTATGGAGTGGATAGCCTGAGAAAACTGAGACTATTCGAAAAGCTTCGATTTACTAAGAGAAAGAATCTTGCTCATCTCTCCTTTATGAATAAATAAAATTAAAGTAATCTACTTCACTATTCATCATGAAAGGAGAAGATGAACCAAACTTGGCATCGCCTTTGTCCTGAATATGAGCTCCCATAGAGCTCAAATGTTGGCATTAAAATGGACTCGACTACAGCTTCTCCAACATATGCCCACAACATGATTTGCATATTCTCAACCAACAAAATTATTTCCCAGTATGGAGATGATATCCTAAGAAAACTGAGATGATTCAAAAATATTTGATTTACTAAGAGAAAGAAGTTTGCTCATCTCTCCTTTCTGAATAAATAAAATTAAAGTAACATACTTCACTAATTATCATGAAAGGAGAAGATGAACAAAACTCGACATAGCTTTTGTCCTGAAGATGAGCTCTGGAAGAGCTCGAAACATTGATGGAAAAATGGATTCAATTGCATATTATCCAATATATCACCACAACATGATGTGTAGATTCTCAACGAACACAACATAGTATTCATTTTCATATGATTCGATGACTTTTCATTTTTCCTAAAACAGATTTTGGAATAAAAAATGATTTGATTCCCTAAAATATCTCTAGATATTATATTAAACATAACTACTTATCAATATGTGGATCAAGTTCATAATATTTATCTCCATACACGATTTACAAAATGAAATATTAACCATAATTATTTATAAATTAAAACAAACTTTAAGAAATTTTAAAGTCTATGACTCAAAACTTGACAACTGTTCGGAAGAATTGCCTCTTGCCAGTAGAAGATGTTAAATGTCTAGTTGTACGGCTTCTTGTGTATTCAATCTTCATCTTTATCAAAACTCCAAAGTTTGACGCTATCCTCGCATTGTGTCTTGTAAAACATGTGTCCCTAGATCAGTTAAGATCCTTATTTTTTCATTAATTTCTATTGTTTATACACTTGTTTCCAATAATTTTTATGAATCCGAAACTTTGAATTAGCTCATTTCAACCCCTGATTGAATCGACAAAATTTGGTGAACTTAACCATTAGATTATCCCTCTTAGTCCCAATATGACTTACTTTTTCTAGCAATGATTGATTTTCCATTTTTAAGCACTCTACATAATCCTTATATTTGTTTAATATCCTTTTTAACTTTTGATTCTTCAGATTTAGGGTAATCAAGTCTGTCTTTCATTCAGAATCTGAAGAACAATATTCTTTTAAATTTGAAACAAGTTTGGCCATATGTTCTTCTTTGATTTCGAGCTTGTCATAACATATGAGCTTGAATTTTCACCTATGTCAGCTTGTACAACTAGTTTCTCCTCAAATTCTTGAAAAACATCTGGGATTGTATGTTTCTCTATCTAAGGGGAACACATTATATCATTTATAATATTATCTAATTCATCCAAAACTTGAGCTACATACCTCTCTTTTTGTAAGGATGAACCAGACTCAGTTTCAGAGCTCTCTTCCTAGAAAGTGTCTTCTTTCTCTTTATCAACAATCACACTATTCTTGACCTATTTTGGAACTAGAACCTCATACATAGCCTTTCATCTGGTAGACTTCATTGTATCTTTATGGTCATTAGATTCCAAATCGATAAATTCATCCTTATTTAAGGAAAATTTGAATAGTTCCTTCAAATTTAACTTGAATTTATTTACTGGACTGGTGTAAGGTCTTCGATTTGGATACTTTTCAGGCTAAGACTGCTTTCTTTTTCCTGTTTTAAGTGGATGAGAATCTTGAGAAAGATCAAATTTATCATTTTAACTCTGTCTTCTTAGAAATTTTCATGTATTTTCTTTGAGTTAGGGTTTCCATTTTTATTTTGTGATGAAAATTGTAGTCAATTTAGTAACATAATAATCAACCCTCAGAATAACCTTTCCCTTTCCTTTAACTTGTTTTCCATTAACACTAGGTTCAAAACGAGGGTTTTCAGACTCATCATCTTCAAATTCATCTGTAGAATTTTTTTCATAGAGGGTAACTTATGCATTTCGAGAACAAGATCTGAGGTTATAAACTTAGATTTTACAAGAAACTCCTCCCAACTATGATTAAAATTCTTTAATTCTTGCAGAATTAACAACTTAATTAAATCTTTATGAAAAATTCCCTACCAATTGTGTGTAAATTTTTGTGCCCTAGAGGCCATATTAGTTAAGCTTTTAAGAAACCAATAGGGAAATTTTATGGTCATCCATATGTAATAGAAAGCACACATGTTACAGATGCACAGTCGCATACCTTCCTTCCCCTGTGATATAACATTAAACAAGCTTCAATAAATCTATGTATTCAACCTTGGGCCACGAACGGGGAACCCCTTTCCTCTAGTTAGGATTTTGATGTGTAGCTAACAAGAAATAATTAAATTTAAGTGCACTTACCCCTTGCATTTTGAAACATCACCTACCATATTGGGGTAACTCATAGGAGATAGAAATTGTTGTTCTATAATAGGAAATGTTAAGTACCTCATTGTAACAGTACTACCATTAAAATTCAGGGTGAACGCTTGAGCCACCGATGGGAAATTCCTTTGCAATTTTTGGTAATAATGAAACCACCCTACTCATTTAAAATTTTAATCCAAATTTTGAATAAGCTTCCAAAAACTATGAACCCATGGGTTCATATCTAATGAGACTCCCACCATGCTTCAGTGTCATATTGTTATGATAATAGCAGGATGAATATTCATAGAAGACTAAGGGTTTCTCCTGATCTTTAAGTATTTAAAATTAAGTATGAAGAATTTAAAACCCCAATATGCATACCTAAAGCAATCATTCTAACTGCTAGGAGGAGTCATATCATAACCGTGACATGTTTAATGGGATAAACCCTTTAACTTGCATAATTACCCATATTATCATATATTAGATCCAAAAACTGATATTACATCCATCAAACAAATTAATGAATAATCTGACAAGTTGTATTGCACTCACTAATTTGCAACATGACAACCCACTATCTTTGCATGATTATTGCGAAATGATTCATCGGGATTACTGCAAATCAATTCTACAACGAAGCATGTAAAACAACCCACTTAGAAGTCAAGTACTTTCCCTTGAATATTTTCAACCTGAAAAGTTAGTGCTTGCACAACTAACACTACAACGTATATACAAACTTGTGCCAACCTTATGTTAATGACTAGACTATACAAAAAATATAAATTAATGTAAGAAGAATAATTATTTATATTACAAAACTATAGGAGTAAATTAATATACTAAAAAAGTCTAGGAAACATTTAACAAAACACTTGAAAGATTTAAGGTTTGAAGTTTGAAAAAGTAGACAACCCTAGGTGTAGACTCCAACACTAACCATCTCTCTCTCTCTCTCTCTCCATTTCACCTAAATATCGTATCCCTCAAAGTCTGAAGTGAAGAAAAGGGAGAAGGAGGCTTATTCCATTATTTTTCCCTGATATAACCCACCACCACACCTTTTCAATGGACAAGAGCTGGTAGTACCCAAGATGGTAACACATCTTGCTCATTATCAAGGATTGGTGTTTCCACTTGTTTCCTTCATGCAATAGGAGATACCCATAAACACTGTTTGTTACACTTATCAAAGTGTGGTGCTTGTCCTAAAAAGGTAAAAAAGAAGGAATTTCAAGAAGTTTCCCAAAGGAACCTTCATGGAACCTCATCCCTAATAATATGAACAGGTGGAGATTGAATTCCCCTATCCTTTGGATGATCCCACAATATTCTCCTTGGAATCCTCAACCAATCCTATCCATTATGGATTTTAAATAGTGGCTCACCCCTCATGGTAATGTGGAGAAATATTGTGTTAAAGTATCAAGACTCTGGCCAAATAATCCCAGATCTTCTTGGAGTCATTAGAGGCAAGGTTCCATTGGTAGAAGCTCCCAACACCAAGGCTTGGTTATGATCTCTCCCTATTTGATTATTAATACAAGCATTGTTTTCTTTCCCATAAAAATTGTATATTTCATTATAATGCTTTGTTGATTGTATTTCTCCTTGGTCATCAACATAGGAATATTGATTATCTTGTTACTCTCAAGTGGTATTTGTCCTTTTGTGTCTATTGTAGGTACATTCACCTTGTATATCAAGCACAACAAGTTCAGACCATAAGATCCACCCATTAAAAGGTATGAGAGCAGTTAATTCAAGTGGTATAGATTTCTAGGGAAATTTTCTTTACATTATAGTGTGTTTTGTTCTATATCTAAACCATTCAGATTAGGGAAACAACCTTTGTCTGCATTGGCTGAAATTTTCCATCAACAGAAGTGGTGACCATAGTAGGGAATTCAAATTCTTAGTATTTTAGTAAGTTGAAATATTCATCTTCATTTTCTATTGATAGATATGCTTGTGATTTGCTATATTTACTTTGAATTTGATAGATCTTGCTCTTCTCACCTCCAATCCTTTATGCCCTTGGCTTATTGAGTCTTCCAGCGAACATTTAGAGTTGTATTTTGGACTTTAACTCACTTCTTCTTCACAGTTTTTATGTTTTCAAATATCAAATTGGACCACCACACCTGGGATGTATAATAAGTGTGGCCACCAGTGTTTTCCCTTATGAAATCTGCCTTGCCACCACCTTTTGTTAGTTAGTAGAGAGTGGTTCCACTGCTTTGTCTCTGTTTAAAGGGTGTGGTACTGGACTGCCAACGCTCTGGTGTGACCTAGCAACCTACAATACCAGGTAATATTTTGAACTCTAATTTGTTGATTGGTTCTTAGATACATTTTTCAGTTTTGGAAGTATGGTTTGAGTGTCACATTGAATTTTGATTTCTAGATCTATTTCTTTTTATTTTTGGAGTATTTTTGGCTTACGTTTTTAGAAAAATGAATCGTATAGTCTACGGTCTCTTTGATTTATATGCTCTCTGCATTCAAAGAAGATTTTATGTTTCTTGAATTGGATTTTACATTTGTTTCTTTGCTTGAAACCTCTTTCTCCTTTCTGTAGATAATATTCATCAGAAATGGAAAATTTGCATTTTATTTTTGTGTGCATGTTTTGGTTTGGTTTGAGTTCTTTGGAATTTGAGCGTTGAATTGTGTGGGTGATTGAAAGATTGTGTTTATCTTTTAATCTTTGTTTCAGGAAAAGAAACATCTCTCTCCTTTCCGTAGGTAGTTTTCATTGAATGGAAAATATTGCATCTTATTTAGTTCATGTATGATATTGAGATGTGTCGGCACCTTATTGGTCCACTTTACTGTACAAGATAAAATTAAGTGCTAGTTTAAGTTTAAAATATTTAGCAACTTGTGTGTTAGGTTAGATACATGTTTTGATGCCTTTAAGTATAGGAGTTGTCATTATATGTTTGCACTGCATCCTGAGGGCTATGTGGTTCTTCCAAGTACACGTTGGTATAAAGAATGACCTTTCACATAATCTTGTGGTATATAGAAAGGTACTTCACATACACGACAATATATGGGAAGTCCCCTTTCATACGGTTGTGCATTAGAAAAAAATACTACAAATCGGAGCTCCCACGTACCTCGTGTATATTAGGAGACACCTTTAGGGATCCTAAGACCATCTGAGAAAATCCTTTTGGTTGTCTTATCGTCATGATACAACGAGAACAACACTCAAGGATATTACTATGCACGTGCTATCCAGGTAGTTGGGTATTCGGGGAAGGGTACGGTCCTAATCCTCCTTGCCGTGCTCTACTGTTGGACCCTGTGATATATTTTGAGTTGTGATGGTTTGAAAATATCATGAGGATCTTGACTCTTTATCCAATTCTTTCACATGTTTGCGTGTTTCTTTAAATTAAGTAGCCCTTGTTTCCTGTACAGTTAAAAGTCTTAGAAAGAGAGATAACTTTGTTATATGGCTATGGCTATGCCTTATGGTACTACCAACCAAGAGGTCCCTTCTCAAGGGGAACCTTTTGTTTTTCCTTTGTTTGGAAATGTTGGTACTCCTCTCAAGGCCACCTTGAGTCTTCCTGGATTGAATATAGGATTACCTATATGGTTATTCTCTAGCAAGTGATTCCAATCCCAGCTTGTGTCTTGTGTAATTCTCCTTTATGAGAAAACCAACCTCCCGTGGATCCTCCACCTTCTTCTCTAGATGTGTCTTCTCCCTTTTATCCCTCTTCATCTATTGAAACTTGTAGTACTAGTAATCAGGTGAATAAGAAGAAGAAGAAAATGAATATTAAGAAAAAGAAAGGAAAGCTATCGATTGAGTCCTCACCAAATACTATTTCTAGTGAGAGTGTTGAAATACCTACTAAAACAACTCATAAGACAAAATTCCCTTGCAGGATTTGTAAAGGTGATCACCTTCTAAAGGATTGTCTTATTCTTTCCCAAGTTTTGGAAGTGTGGTCTAATGGTTCCCAACACCTTGTATCATCAGCCTCTTGTCATCATACTCATGATTCCCCATCAATCAGTGACTCCATGGTTAAGAGTCAAAAAGTAAAAGTTAGAAATACTTTCTTTCTATGTAAGGATTTGCACCTTACTTACCTTTGTCCACACATGGATGAAGCTTCAAAGTTGTTGGAAGATATTATTTCTCCTCATCAATGGATTCCAATAGGTTACCATAAGTTGTATCTTGACCTCCAATTGATTGATGAAGTGGTCGATCCAATTCTATCCTCGATTGATCCCACTCTTCCTTTGAAGAGTGAATTTAAAGTGGTCGAGTCGATGCCTTCTCCACCCTATACCACTCTTTTACCTAAGAGTGTTAATACTGAAGTAGTCACTTTGAAACAATATTTGTCTTGTCCCTCTCTTCCAGTTGAGAGTGAAATGAAAAAATCTGAAGTTTTCAAAGTTACTTCAAATTTTTCTACGTAAGGAGGAATCCTCTCTTTTTCAACAGAAACCTCTCCAAGTACTCGGGTTATTTCCTTTGATTGGAGTAATATGATAGAATCTTGTATTCCTTCGAGTGTTCCTTTCCATATATCTGTGCAAGTTACTGCTAGGAGAATGCTTCACACTTTTTTTTATGAAGGCGCTTCCATTAGTATTCCATCCTCAACTTATTGACAAGTTATAGGTTCTCCTCAACTTGTGCCAGCTTTCAACCAGATACTTGATTTTAATAGAATACCTACTGCACCTTTAGGGATCCTTCCTCACTTACCTATCACCTCATGAGGGAAAACTATCTGCATTGATGTTATGGTAGTCGATGGTCCCTTATATTTTAATCTACTCCTTGGACGAGATTATGTTTACGGCATGAAAGTTGTAGTGTCCACACTCTTTTGAGTAATGAATTTTCCCCATGATGGGAATATTGTGACCATTGATCAACTTTCCTTTGTTAAACCCAATCATCGTATGACTCCTAGTCATTAGAATTCTCTGAATGTCCCACATGTTCTTGTGGTTCCTTCCCCTTCATCGGCCATGTCTCTCGACTCTGGCCATCATGCTAGATTTTAGACATTTGTAAACCGACAACTTCTTCCCATCATGGGGAAACTTGGGGGCATGTCTCTGATCTCTTGATATCAAACTGGATTTAAGAAACTAGTTTCTTATGTAATGGGGGAAACCTACCAACCTCTAGAAATCATGTTGGCTAATATCTGAGAGGAGCATAGTTCCAATTATGTGTCAAGATCGTTTAAAAATGAAACAGGTGCCTTTGAGCATAGTTTATTTCTAGTTTTAAGCTCATTAAAAAATAAAAATACCCTTGAGCATAGTTGATTTCTGGTTTCAATCTCATTTAAAAAACAAAACCGACCTAGAGCATAGTTTACCTTTTGGTTTCAAGCTCGTTAAAAAATAAAATGAACCTCAAGCATAGTTTACCTTTCGGTTTTAAGCTTGTGTAAAAATAAAACCATTCCCGAGCATAGTTCCCTTTCTATGTCAAACTCGTTAAAAAATGAAATAGACTTTCTCAAGAAAAGTTTACCTTTGGTTTCAAGGTTGCATAAAAATG
Source organism: Pseudotsuga menziesii (assembly GCA_001517045.1). NCBI lineage: Eukaryota > Viridiplantae > Streptophyta > Pinopsida > Pinales > Pinaceae > Pseudotsuga > Pseudotsuga menziesii. Next base: position 49,922 of record LPNX010528232.1, read on the forward strand.
AAACCATCCTTCAAGCATAGTTCTTTTTTGTTTCAATCTTGTGTAAAAATGAAACAGGTCCCCACAAGAAAATTTCTTTATTGTTTCAAGCTTGTGTAAAAATGAATTAGGTCATCCCTTTGAGGCGAGTCTTCTATCATTTTTAGTACCTGAGCCTTCATTTCATCTGTCGTTGGATCCTTTTTCTTCCTTGGTATCTGGTGAACATTGTTAAATTTCATGAACCGTAGATCTATAAACAAAAATGAGAGCTATCTGAAAAGAAGTATGCAGTGGAACTGTCAAATCAATGTTACAGCTGATTTTACCACACATGGTAGATCACACATTTATGGCCTTCCCTGTCCCTCTGCAGACTCTTTGGCCCCCATGGACTATTTTTGTACCTTTGATGTTTCCAAGATCATCCCTAAAAACACGTGCTATTTTCCATACGTGACTTTTAAACCCATTCTTGCATATGTACATGGATATGACCCTTAAGCCCGCGTACATTGGGATGTGTGCAAAAGGCCAAATAGTTTTGGAGTTTTCCTTGATGTGGATTCGAGTCACTTGTCTCTTGGCCTTCCATATGCCTTGAGATCGCTCGAATTTGACCTTCCATTACCCCATTGAAGCACTATATAAGGATCCCTTTGGATACATTGAAGGAGAGGAATTGAAGAGTAAGAAAACTATAGTCCATTGTTTTTGTAGCCTACTTATACTTGAGTCTGCGTCCCTTTGTCCCTTGGAGAACTTTGTGTTCTTCCCAAGCTTACCTTTGCTTGTGAGCTTTCTATCGAGAGATGGAGGACTGAGGTGGTGGAGGCCTAGGTGGAGGACTCAGTTTCTCTGGTTCACAAACGTGTCGACAAAGGTTGTCATTCTTGTAATATCTGATTTATATTAATAGAAATATCTTTTCCTGTCCAATGATGTGCATTTAAATGAATATTGAATCCATGGATTCTTTTAATTGCTTATACATTATTGAGTATATATGGTAGAGTATGTCTAACACCATTATATAGCATGCTTGCCTTGTTTGCTAATTGTTGAGAGAGCAAATTGTTAACACAAGCGGGATTGGAAAAGCTCAATGGGGATCTACATCAACCATTCGGAATAAGGTATGTTTCGAGATCCTTTGGTGTTAGATGTTTTATTTCTCTTGCATATTGGGAAGGGATTGATTTCTACGGTTACTTGGTCTGTTGTGGTACACCCCAAGCCATAGGAAGTTTTCTTCATAACAGAATTGGAGACCATACTAGGGAGTTCCTAGTCATTTCCTTTGGGGGTTTTTCGGCATTCAATGTTCTTGAATTGCTCTGATTTCTCTGTTTCTGAGTCAGGTCTGGGGGCATGTTTTCCTAGTAGTGTCTTATAGGAGTAAATTTTGTCTCAGCTTGTCTATTTACCTTCTTTTTTATCTCTTTTTCTTCCTGTATGCGAGTTTTTCCTTCACAGTTGTGTGTACACGTGAGTTTTCCTAGAATAGCCACGTATATACGTGGATTTTCTGCAAACAGTCACGTATGCCCTGAGTTTTTCCTTTTGGGGGAGATTAAGTGTTGCTGGGTGAGTTTGGATGATTGTTGAGTCTTCTTGGATGCTTTTGGAGTCTTTATACACCCCTATTTCTGACCAGAGACACCTTTTTAGTTTAAATTTTTGAAAATGTTCTTGTCATTTCATTTTCTATTTTTTGTTTTGGGATTAGTGCATTAGGTATATTTTACCTTGGTTCTTTGCTTGGGTGTTTTTTGATAGTGCTTGCAGAGTCAGGGGGTTGTAGAGTCATACTTTTGCTTTTTATCTCATTTAATTCAAAAAATACAAAAACATTTTCTTTTTGCATCATTATGCATTGTTTGCATTTTTGCATTTGCATGGTACTTGAATTATGTTTGCTTGGAGGTTATTAGTCATATTTTCATATAGGAATTATTGCATATTCATTTGAAGGAAAATTTTGCACTTTTCGTAGTTGCATACCCCGTTTTTCATGTGACACAGTGCATTTACATTGATTGTTAGGTGTGCATTTTACTTCTTGTTGCATCATAACATCATTAGTTGCACGACCTTTTGCCATTTTGAGTAATAAGCCAATTAAAATCAAAGCATAATAAAATGAATTACACTCTTTTCTTTTATAGGGTGCACCAACAAGACTAGGTTTTAGGGTCTTGGAATAGTTCATTGTGAGTAAATTCTCCAAGACCACTAAACAAAACATTTATTTGTATGTCCAGGTGAGAGTGTGAAATTTATTTATATAATTAGTGTTTCTCAGGATCCTCCTCTTACAAGGGAGTTAAGCACGAGGCAGTGTGAGCGGTTATGATTGGGATGACCCCTGGTTGTAACTGAGTAGCACCGAAGATATTTCCAGGATTGTATTCATATCTGGGGGCTCTTTCGAGAGTTTCAGGATTTTCTACCCTGCCCATATGGTCAATCCCACCTATGACTATATTCCTGATCATCGATTATATTGAGGTGACCTTAGTTTCATACCTAGTTTATCAATGGGGTACTTCGCAGAGGTTATTCTGCAGGTGTCCTGGCCAGGTAGGGGTCAGACAGCATAGTCGCTATATGCGTTGAAGCTGAGGGCCACTATAATTGGTTACGAACCTACGCTTGTTGTGTATGGGAGTCTCAAGCCTCTCCTAGGCGAGACATACCTACTTCATTCAAGAGCTCACATATCCTACCCTTGTTTGCTTACGATTTGGATTTACATTTTATAGGTGTATACTATGTGCATGCTAGTTTGCCTAGGGTTTGCGTAATTATATCGAGTCTTTTCATTTTTTGAGTCATTGTGGATTCGGGCATGACACTTTTCCATTCTCATCGTTTAGCAATACTTCTGCCTTCCATGTCTCCTCCTCCTTTGGGAGAGAGAAACAGACAGTCCAAGTGGACTACTTCTCTCTTTGATTCACACACGATGGGAGATCACAAGGATGATATTCCTGAGATGTCTTCTCCACCTCAAGAGGTTGGGGATGAAGATCTTTCTACCATATATGATCCTTCACCGGAAATACCTTCACATTCTGGTTATGATCCCTCATTCACAGGTCACCGGTATTGGTTACCAGGCGACAAGACTCATTATGAAACCACAAGCACTAGTCATGTTCGTTATGGCATATTTCACATCCCTGCACCCGATCTGGCACATCATGTCGAGTTGGAAGTTGAACCTAGCACTACGCCTAGGGGCACTCCTATTCCTTTCCATGCAGAGAGATTTGGGAGCACTAGTCACATTGCACCTTCCATCCCAGTGGTGGAAGCAACCTCACATGCCCATCCTCGACCTAGTGTTAGTGACCATATGCCGATACCAGAACCAAAATGAGTGACCATTGGGAACACCACTTACATCCCTTCACATTTCCCTTTGTCCTCGAACCCTACTCCTTCGAATTCATTTTTAACAATCCTTCCTCTAGCTCATTCACGTGGTCCTTCGGGCTGAAATATTGCTACTATCCATGTCCGTACTGCGACTGCTCGCACGGTAGTATCTCAGAGTCAAGTACCTCCTATTGTGTTGAGAGTTCATATCCCTATTTCTGGATCGTCTTATGGTCCATCTCAAGGAGTTCCCCATATCCCTAACTATGGACATTCTCATGGGACATCCCATGGGACACCTTATGGAGCTTCCCATGGAAAGTCTTATGGACCGCAGTATGGACAGAACTATCAACCTTATGGGTGCGGGTATCAAAAACCTGCTTACTCTTCCATTTATGGCTTTGTAGCACCGCATAATCAAGGTACACCACATCATAATGCTTCCATGCAGCCCTATACAGGTCAAATGAGAGGAGTTTATTATGTCCAAGGCCATGGTATTTATAGCAATCAACCTTACATGAACCAGAACTATCAGGGAGTGTGGCATAGATCGGCTCAACCTAGGCTCCCTTTCCTCGCAACTTTGAACTTACCTGACTTATCAAGACTTATGAATGATCCGGTATCTCATGACCCATCCTGGCCGGCCATCCCTAACAAAGGCTTCCTTCAGACATTCCCAAGTTCGAGGACAAAGCTAGAGAAGATCCTAGTGAGCATGTCACTACTTTTCACCTTTGGTGCTCTTCTAATTCCTTACATGAGGATTCAATCTGTTTGAGTCTATTTCAACACACCCTCACCGGGCTTGTAGTGAAATGGTATATAGAGTTACCAAGGGGGGCATACATTTTATTTGATGACCTTGCCATGACTTTCCTCAATCAATTTCAGCTACCCGTCCGTTACAACGTTGGTACCGAGCTCTTGTCGACATTTCGGCAAGACAAAGCCACACATATCTCGGATCATATTCAAGAGTGGCATAGATGGAAGTGGTTGATTAAAGCCTTTATACCACTGGAATTTATCCTTGAGTGGTTCCTCAAGTCGTTGTTACCTTACATCGCAAAGGATGTTTCTACATCCAGAGTCCAGAACGAGGAACAAGCAATCTTTAGGGAATAAGAGTTGGATTTGATCTACGCTCAATTCATACTTTTGTATGAGATTATACCTAATGCTTCACGATCTAGTTTTGATCCCAAGATCAAGCATGGACCACATGCCGATGGAATTGTGGGTTGTACAAGTGCCAAACCCGCAGATTCGGTTGTGAAACAAGTGAGCCAATTGTCAGTTAATCAATCTGCGTTAGGATGAGCCACGGCTTCATCTCAACCTACCCAAAAGACAAGTGTACTTTCTATGCAATCGTCGGACCAGAAGGGCAACCAGCATCCTAGAAGGAATAAGAAAAAAGGTAAAAATAATTGTAAGGGTGGGAACAAGAATGAAAATGCTAATTATAATGACAAAAATGCTCCTAATGATGGGGGGGACAAGCAGTATAAACGTAAGGTAAAATTTCCTTGTAAGTTATGTAAGGAGGACCACCTCACTCACTTGTGCCCTCATATGGAATATGCCTCGAGGTTCATAGCACAGGGCCCAGCCGTGCTAACTAATCCTTTACCCAAAAATCAAAATATGAACTCGAGGACCATTGATCCTCATTGTGCATCAGGTGGAGATCAAAATCCATCAGAGGCCAATATTAGACATGGTTGTGTTAACATGGTGCATGCTACTAAGGTTGTGACTCATGCGAAGGATTATGGTTCGTCACAACCGGACCTTGGAAAGGAATCTGCTCCACCTGAGAGCCCTTTGCATATCGAAAAACCTATGGATAAACCTGAAGTTGTACCTCACATTCCTAAGGGAGTCCTAAAGCATTCAGGGAAAAATTCTAATGCTTGAGCCACCCAGAACTATTTTGTTGTCGAGGATTTGGGCCAAACTCCTTGTGTGATGTCCATGCTTGAAGTACTTCAGACTTGTTCTCCGCAGAGGAGAGCCTTGCTTTCTGCTCTTGGGGTTGATGATGATAACTCTTCTTCCGTTATCAAATTTGAAACCATGGGGATACAACCTCGCTTTCCTTACTACGTGTCTCTTCTGATTCATGTAGAATGTCTTAATATGACCGTCAAATGCACTGTGATTGATGAGGGCGCTGCTACTTCCGTGATGTCTTTGTCATGTTGGACAGGTTTGGGTTCTCCCAAGTTGTCTCAATCCGCTACTATGTTGACTGATTTTAATGGTAGGTCATTTCGGCCACATGCCAATTATTCATTCTCTTAAGGTCCAATTGGGAGGGAAGACCATCACGATCAAGGTTGAGGTGGTTGATGCGTCCCTTGACTACAATCTTTTGCTCGGACAGAATTGGATGTATAGTATGCAAGCCGTAGTCTCTTCTCTCTTTCAAGTGGTATGCTTTCCGTTTAATGGGAAGATAGTTATGATTGATCAGACATCATTCTGTAATCTGAGTGTTAATGCATCATCGGGAGCTTCTATCCTAATTATTGATCATTCTCAGCCGACAACTGGGAGTGTGGGTGTGGGTATGTATCTGTCTCTTATGGGAACCTTTAGCTATCTTATGCCCATTCTTATGATCAGATCTAGTTTTGGTGGGGCTTCATCCTCATTGAATTCGGTGTCTTTTTTCACTACCCATATGGAATATCCTTGGATTCTTCCTTCATCGAGTCCTTCGATTGGACCTATCGAAATGGATGTGCTGTTGCCTACAACGATGGTAGCATATCAAGAAAAACTTGGTCAAGTTGTAGAGCCTAGTCCTTCCTCTTCGCAGATGGAGGAGGAGGACCTGTATGTGCTGCCTACATGGGCAGTTGAGTCCTCTCATGCACATGATTGCCTCGATGATGCTTTTCCATCGGATGAAGCCATTATTGAGGCCATGTTTGGGGTTGAGCCACCTTGGGAAGAATTACATCATCAATCATATTTTCTTCCTGAACTCGACTGTATGGAGCGTGATGAATTTAGGGAGATTCTTAGCGAGAAGATTGGTAGTCCTGTGGTTCCATTGAGCTCTCCTGGTCAGATGGTTGATGGGAACATGGAAAATTTATCACCTACTATTCCTATGAATATTTCTCGTGATCTTGGAAAAGTTCAGAACGTCTACATTGGGGCTAGTTGTTCCCTTGATGAGATCACAGAGTACACTGAGCTATTTAAAGAGTTTCATGATATATTTGCTTGGTCATACGAGGAAATTCCAGGTTTTGACCCTCATATTCTCAAACATGAGATTAAGACCTATCTGGATGCAAAGCTAGTTCGACAATGTTTGCATGCGGTGAATCCTAGAAAAGCACCCACCATTAAGGATGAGATAGAGAAACTATTAAAATCCATTTTTATCTATCCCGTTCCCCTGATGGAGTGGATTTCAAATCCCATTCCGATTGATAAGAAGCGGGGAGAGATTTGTATATGAACTGATTTCCGTGATTTAAATCATGCTTGTCCTAAGGATAATTTCCCCCCACCATTTATTGATCAGATTTTGGATGAGTGTGCAGGAAGCGAGGTATTCTCCTTCATGGACGGTTTTTCCGAATATAATCAAATTCAGATCAAACCTGAGGATCAACATAAGACTGCTTTTATTTGTCCTTGGGGTACTTTTGCACATCAAAAGATGCCTTTCAACCTTAAAAATGTTGGAGCTATGTTACAGTGGGCTATGACCTTAATTTTTCATGATCTCAAAATGATTATCGAAGTGTATTTGGATGACCTTGCTGCTCATTCTCGTTTGAGAGTGCGTCATCCATACCATTTGAGGTTAGTTTTCGAAGATGTCGTCATTACCAGGTTCGTTTAAATCCTCATAAGTTCATCTTTTACATGACTATCGGTCGCTTGCTAGGGTTCATCGCATCGAGGGAGGGAATAAGAGTCGATCCCTTAAAGGTTGAGGCAATACTTCAATTGTATCCACCGCATAATATTAGACATCTTCAGTGTTTGCAAGGCATGGCAAATTTCTTGTGGATATTCGTAGTTAATTTTTCCAACTTGACTAAAGGCTTTATGCGTCTTTTAAATAAGGACACTCCTTTTTGCTGGGATGAGCGATCCCAGGAGTCCTTTGATGCTCTTAAGCAAGCCTTATCATCGGCCCCCGTGCTTAGTCCACCTGACTATAGCCATGATTTCTTGATTTATGTGGCCACGTCCATGGAGACGGTTGGTATGGTTTTGGTTCAGGAGAATGAGGAGCTCCAAGAGCATGTCATATATTATTTAAGCCAAAACCTTATTGATGCGGAAATTCGTTATTCCCATGTGGATAAACTTGACTTGGCCACCGTTCATGCGGTTCAGAGATTGAGACATTACATTCTCCTTCGTTGAACCTTGGTCATAGCTCATATAAATCCATTTTAGTTCGTCCTCACTGGAAGGATGATTGGGGGAAAATACAATAAATGGATTGTTATTTTGCAAGAGTTTGATCTTGAATTCATTTCGACGAAATTGAAGAAATCGTTGATCTTTGTGGAGCGCATGTCTTATTTTCCATGTTTGGAGGAGGAAGAAGTTTATGGGGATACGTTTGTCGATGAGCATATTTTCCTTATCTCAACTTTGGACCCGTGGTACGGGGATATCATTGTATATTTGCAAACATTAAAGGTCCCTACTCACCTTTCATGGGATGAGTGACGATGGTTACGTCATGTAGCTAAGAACTACCTTATAGTGGATAACACTTTGTACCGCCGTGGGGTAGATTCCATTTTATGTTGTTGTTTAACCCTTGATGAGGCTGAGGTTGTGTTGGATGATTGCCACAGAGGGGCGTGTGGTGGTCATTTATCTGGGCTTTCTACAGCCCAAAAAATCTTGAGAGTGGGATATTTTTGGTCGTCGATCTTCAATGATTGTGTTAATGCAGTTAAGAAGTGTCACCCTTGCCAGGTGTTTGCACGCAATATGCACTCACATCCAGCCCTGTTACATCCTATTGTCACCGTTGGTCCCTTCACCAAGTGGGGGCTTGACTTTATGGATTGCAACCCAGCTTCAGTTAGGGGGCATCATCGTATTATAGTGGCTGTCGATTATTTCACGAAATGGGTAGAGGCTATGCCCACGATTAAATACAACAGTGAGACAGCCATGCATTTCATTTTCAACCAAATTATTACTTGGTTTGACATTCAGAAAGAGCTTGTCACTGACCATGGTAGGCACTTTCAAATAAAATGATGGAAGAGTTGGATTCAAAGTTAGGGTATAAGCAGGATCACTCATCTTCTTATTACCCTCAGGCGAATGGACAGGTTGAAGCAGTGAATAAATCACTTAAGTCCATTCTCCAATGAACCATCGCACAAAGTAAGATGAATTGACATATCATGTTATATCCTACTTTGTGGGCCTATAGAACTGCGGTTAAGACTGCCACCGGTTTCTCTCCATATCAGCTTGTGCATGGGGTGGAGTCTGTCCTGCTGGTTGAATGTGAGATCCCTTCATTGAAGTTATCTATAGAGCTTTTACCAGACACTTCCGCATTGGAAGAATGTTTGGTCCACTTAGAGCAGTTTGATGAGCAACACCGAGATTCCTTAGTGGCTCTAGAAGTAAATAAGCATTGCGTCAAGGTTCAATATGACAAGTCTGTCCGTCCGAGGAAGTTTAGTGAAGATGATTTGTTCCTTTTGTGGGATAAAGCTAAAGAACCCTTGGGGTAGGGAAGTTTAATCCCATGTGGCATGGTCCTTACATGGTCAAATGTGTGTTAGAGAAAGGCGCCTATGAGCTAGTCGATTACATGGTCAAATGTGTGTTAGAGAAAGGTGCCTATGAGCCAGGGCTGATTGTTGTATATTATTGTACAGTTTTTGAGTTGCATAGTTAGGTTTTCTTATGGTGATTAGGTATTTTGATTAGCTTCTGTTTCTTATGGCAAATGTCGATGGAGTCTTCCATTTACATAGGATTCGCCAATGGTGCTAGCTGTCACACTCAAAACTCAACTTCGGCTGCTTAGGTGATTTATAATCCTATGGGTCAAGTATTGTCTTCAGGAGGCATATGTTTACAGTATTATTCGAACAATGTTGTTGAATATAGTGCCATTTTTGAGTTATTGCGTGATGCCATTTCACATGGTGTTCTCTCTCTTGAGGTACGTCTTGATTCGTAGTTAGTGGTTTCACAGCTTAATGGCTCATATCATATTAGGGATCCAATTTTATTACGAAGATTATTACGTGTGAGATTGCTAGAACGACAATTTGAGAATATAACATACCTTCATGTTTCAAGAATATCAAGTTGCTGACTCATATGCTAACTATGTGTTAGATTGGCATTTGTCTCATAGACTATAAGCATATCACAAACATACATTTTTACACACATGTAAATAAATAAAATCGATCATCATAAAAAAATTTCATTAACATCCAAAATGTGACATCATAATACATAAGTGTCATAATACAAAATTGGGGCTTCCGAGCCACTAAAATATAATACACAGTCATACAAAAAGAAATACTCTCAGGTCTCTAATCTTGAGGAGAAGGAGCGAGGTTCTGATCGTGGTAGCACACCACGGCTCTAGCTAGCCGTCGAAATAATCGAACCCAAGCCCGTGGTACACCGACCACCTGGCGTTGCATGGCCTCAGGTAAGTCCTCAACTTGCGCCATGGGTACCCTGTGTGTCAAGTGTACAAAGTTTGTGTGAATTCTTTGGAGAGTCTTCTCCACATCCACACCCATGATATCATATCTTCTTCCCCTCCATCTATGACAAGGGAAACCATCTAGTCATCGTGGTCCAACATCTGCATACACATGGCAGATTGTCACTATGTGTTGTCACACCAAAACATGTCTTTTGAGTCAATATATCAAAAAACACAAAAAAAATTAATAATTCAAAAAACTTAAAAAGTGGGTTTGGGATTCGTTACCTATGTCACCATATGCTACTCCTGGTGGTAGGGGCATGTCCGGATATACATGGAATTCTATCCCTACATAGGGATAGTCATCGATGGCAATGATTTGCCTCCGCCACCATGGAAAGAAGTTTGTTGGGTAGGGGTTAGCCACCCTACCTCTGCCCAGTCTATGCATAACATTTTCCCAACATCGTTGGGCCAGATCTCGAACTCCGTGTGGAGGAATGCACATTCTAGGGCTTAGCCCCGGTACACGCTCAAAGAAGAACGTGCTCAGTAGGTTTCTGAAATCGAAGTTCTATACCCTGCCCATCTTGCAGTCACTGAGATGCTACTTCATGTTGCTCAACAACGTAGTGCTCTAGTCATACACTGTGGATCTCATACACTCCACCTCATAGAACATCAATGGCCAAGAGGCCTGGTGAAGTGAAGATAATTCGGCTATCCTTCTGACTGCCAATAGTATGGCCTTCAGTCCCAATACTTGGATCGATTTTGTTGGGATTTGACTCCCAACCTTTTCCGTGTCTGGAAAGTAGTACATCACAATGTACTCATCAATAGTCAATCCACTTCCTGGCTTGTGAGATTGGAGATTTACCACCTCTCCCCGTTGTGATAAACCAATGATAAAGTACATGTCCTCAAATTCTATGCTGAGCGACATTCCATCAATGTGAAAACTCTCAGATTCTGGATCCCAGTAATCCACTAGCATCTGCAGGAGTCTTGGTTTGGCCCTCAGGCTTCCAAGACACCAAAACTTATACAAACCACATGCACATAAAACTTGTTGGGCCATTAAATGACCTTGTATAGCCTCTTCCACATCACCATGTTCCCTCTCCCTCCATTAAAAAACCATCCTGCACAAAAAACAAGAGTTTCGATTAATATTTTCCCTTGAAAACCTCATACGTGACTGTTTGCAAAACAGCCGTGTATGCACACAGGTTTGGGCAGTTTTTCCATGTATGGCCAGCCCTATATGCGGAAAAAACCCCAATACCCGCATGGGCCAAAATGCACAATTTAGGATGGCCTAGAAAATTAAATGGACCATGAAAACTTAAAAAATTTGCATGAAATAGAAAGAGGAGGACATGAGGAGTTACCTGGATCAAACGGTGTCGAATTTCGTAGGACAATGCTCCTGGAATTCACGTTGAAAGTTTTGAGCTCAAATGGGTAAAAATTTCAAATGATATGGAATTTTTAAATTTTTTACTATTTATAGAAAAATTTTGAAAATTTTTACCCACTTTATATAGTTTTGACCGTTCCTGACCATTTTGGACTGTTTGGACTAATTTGATGATGGAGGAGTCCGTTTTGAGCACGGTTTGACCATGGTTTTGACCCATTCATGTCAATTTCAGGTATTATGTCTAAACTAGCATATAGGTTAGATTTCACATCCATTTTCACTTTGCATGACCTTATGACCATTTCATTATAACCTTAGGTACGAAACCATTCTATCTTGTCATTGAACCTTCTTGCTGCTTTTAGAAGTGACATGATGTGAATGGTAGAGCTTGAGCATACATGGGTACTCTAGTTAGCTCCTATTTTGCATTTGGTGCCCATGCTGACAATTTTCCTTTAGGGTGTGGGAGTCCTTTGCATAGTATCGCCATGACTTTGCGCAAGAGCCTCATACTCCTCTTGATATTTTTGCTGGCCTTTTCCCCAGGAATCCCTCATGTCAAGTTGTAATGGCATTATCATGAGTTTTGCTTGCCTTATTGAGCCTTATTCCAACTTCCCTAACTTTGATTATCAGCCATATAGCCCAAGCTTGTCTCATGTCTAGCCAAGCAGAGCCATTTTATATATCTTTTGCAGCTTGATTCTCCATTTTTACCAGGAGGGGACTTTCCCCCGAGTGTCGTTATCCTACACATGTTTCCTTGCATTGAGCATAGGTATGTTCCGCTGCTTGGAACTAGTTTTTTTTCCCCTTGACACTCTTCTCCTCCTAGTCTGTAACTATAAAGAACTTTTATTCTTTTTCAAGCTTTTCAAAATATTTGAAAAAGTCCAAAAAAAAAATAAAAAAACCGGACAGGAAAAGATGTTATATTTGGCAGTAGTCGAGTCATGTCTCCTTCGAACAGAGCATTGTATATCACATTCGTTGGTTGGGTTAATAGTTTGACTTTAGGAGCTGTACTCATTTCTTTGAGTTTATCTCCACCAACTGGTTAAGCTTCCAGTCCCTATGGAGCCTCTGTCGATGCCTCCTGTGTCGCAAAGATGTCCCAGTTGTGTATATCGAGGCTATTCTACCTACATTCAGTCACCATTCACCTTTATGATCTTGTTTGAAGGAAGTTGAATCCTGAGTCGGCCATTCCTCAGTTTTCTTGACTTTGCATGTCAACAATTCCCGGTACTGGTACTAGTTTGTGCACATTATGATCGAGTCCTTCCACATTATACATCTTGGCTGAGTACCTCGTGTTGAATGACGAGGGATGCCTTAATGCCCTCCTTCCAGTGGATTTCATCCCATCAAATTCAGATCATTTATTCTAGGATAGGAGTCTAGAGTCATTTTGAGTGCCTTGAGACTTGCAGTCATCAATGGCAGGTTCTCTCACCATTGACAGTTTTGGGAATACATCAATGTCCCCTAATCAATGGATTCTTTCAAGTGTTCGACCTCAACACATCTATTCACACTTGTTAAATTGCACTCTAGTACCTTGATTCCCATTTTCATTATCGGTGGGTGATCTCGCATCTGTTAACAGTATACATCAATGACCGGTAATCAGACGATGGACTACTATGTTCAACCTCGACACCTCTATTCACATAGTATGACATGTACTCATAGCAAATTGTGTAGAATACTTTCCATTTTGGTGGCATTTCAGATATGCTACCTCCTTGATCGTGCCATCGTTCATGATATTTCAGCTCTCGTGACTTGATTCCAGTGTATGTTAGATATCTTCAACCATTATGGAGATCTTGATCCATTCTATATCTTCAACTTTCATGGAGATCATGATCCTTTGTATATCTTCATCATGGAAATTCTGGTCTATCTATATTGTACGTGGCGATGACCACACATGTCATATTTTGTATCATGCCTATTCATGGCCATTGTACTCTTATGCATCTAAGACTGTTGTATGTACTTGCAGTTATATGCAGAGATATTTGTACTATATTTTTGGATGTTTGGTTCTTCCACCTGGTTCTTCATCACTCCAATTTTGGGATGGACTTATAATGTATTTCTGCCATCGTATCACCCCTCTGACCTCACACATTAGGGGGCATCTATTACAGTTGATTTTACCACACATGGTAGATCACACATTTATGGCCTTCCTTGTCCCTTTACAGACTCTTTGGACCCCATGGACTATTTTTGTACCTTTTATGTTTCCAATATCATCCCTAAAAACACCTATTATTTTCCATACGTGACTTTTAAACCCATTCTCGCGTATGTACGCAGATATGACCCTTAAACCTGCGTACATCGAGATGTGTGCAAAAGGCCAAATAATTTTGGAGTTTTCCTTGATGTGGATCTGAGTCACTTGTCTCTTGGCCTTCCATATGCCTTGATATCGCTCAGATTTGACCTTCCATTACCCTATTGAATCACTATATAAGGAACCCTTTGGATACATTGAAGGAGAGGAATTGAAGAGCAAGAAAACTATAGTCCATTGTTGCTGTAGCTTGCTTATACTTGAGTGTGCATCCCTTTTTCTCTTGGAGCACTTTTTGTTCTTACCAAGCTTTCCTTTTCTTGTGAGATTGATATCGAGAGATGGAGAATTGAGGTGGTGGAGGCCCAAGTGGAGGACTTGGTTTCTCTGGTCCGCAGACGTGGTGACAGAGGTTGTCATTCTTGTAATCTCTGATTTATATTAATAGAAATATCTTTTCCTGTCCAATGATGTGCATTTAAATGAATATTGAATCCATGGATGCTTTTAATTGCTTATACATTATTGAGTATATATGCTAGAGTAGGTCTAACACCATTATATAACATGCTTGTCTTGTTTGTTGATTGTTGAGAGAGAAAATTGTTAACACAAGCGGGATTGGAAAAGCTCAACGGGGAACTACATCAACCATCTAGAATAAGGTATGTTTCGATATCCTTTATTGTTATATGTTTTATTTCTCTTGCATATTGGGAAGGGATTGATTTTTGCGGTTACTCTATCTATTGTGGCACGCGCCAAGCCATAGGAAGTTTTCTCCGTAACAATCAATGTAAACTGAACAACGGATTAATGACAGAAATTTCACACAAATCAGATAAGAATTGCTCAAATTATCATAACATTAATCTTCATTAATTAATCAGTAGTACAATGGTATTACAATAAATAGAATTTGAATACCGTGGATAGGATTCGAATCTACCAACTCTAACTGACTATTTATCTAACTCAGTGTGGAAAAATCACAGCTGAAGCTCACTAGTCTAACATCGGGTGACTAAATCAATCTACAATTAGTTAAATGATGAGGTAGGTGGACAAAAGGCGCCACACTCCCTGCATGCATGTAAAACTGGCGCTAGGCTAACTGATTGTGATCTAATTGATAGTAGTTGGAACATAACTAATCATAACTGCTTACCTACCAAGGTATACTAAAGGAGACTTCTAGTGGCACTTAGAGTGGGATCCTAAAATGTAGGGATTGGTCCCATCAACACATAAACGCATGCATGCAGATGTAGTAAGTGGAATATAACCCCTAGGTGTGTCCCCCATACTCTAGTACAGTGATAATAACCTCCTAGGTTAGGAAAAATGACAAAATAGACTATGTTGGATAAAGGAGGATTAATTAATCCTAACACCCCCTCTTAATCCTAGCTTTGGAAAACTTGGGCCTTGGAAACTAGGCCAAAAGTCATGTCATGTTATATTTTTCATAGGTATTCAATTAGGTTTGAATTTTTCATATTTTTCATAGAATATTCCTTCATTTGTTGTCATAGAGTGCATGGAATCTTCCAAGTGGCACACATTTTCTTGTTAGTCTCTTCCTCTTCCATGGGAGTTACTATCCTTTAATAATTGGAATTCCTTGGCTCATGATATTATATTTGAAACCACATCACCCCCCAATAAGGTTACATTCCCCATGGATTGTAATTTGGATTAAGGTCATGCCAAGTGTGTGGGGGAATCTAGCCACCCAAGGACTCCATGAGCCTCCAAGTGTCTCCATGAACACATGCCACCTTATTTCTTAACATTTATTATTTATGTGACCCAATTTAATGTGTATATGATGAACTAATGTCCTTTTGGGTCTCATATCTCTCTTATTACAAACTTTTAATCCTCCACCTCAACCTAGGGAACTAGTAGGTTGGTGAAACATTATTTTCAAGTAGTCTTATTTGGATGGGGACATGATAGTCATCCCCACCAAAGATTGTTTGTCCTCAAGAAATTCCAAGTTTGGATGAAGAATTTTTTTTTATCTTCCCAAGTGGCTTGCTCACTAGGAAGGTCTTTCCATTGTACCAAGTATTCCTTTATAGTTATACTCCTTAGATTTCTTTCCCTTGTCTTCACTATTCTTTCTGAAATGGGAATGAGTTATCCTTCATCAAAGGGAGGTATTGTTTCTGAAACTGAAATATGCTGACCTATCACCTTTTTAAGACATTAAACATGAAATACATTATGGATTTTACTTCCCTTTGGAAGTTCAAATTCATATGCCACTTCTCCAACTTTCTGAACCACTTTGTACGGACCATAAAACCTTGGTTTGAGATTTTATGAACCTTTCCCTTTTAAGGAGGTTTGTCTGTACGGATGAAAACTCAAATAAACCAAGTCATTCACTTGGAAATTTCTCTCCACTCTATATTGATCTGCATATTGTTTTTGTTGGTTTTGGGCAACCTACAAGTTATCTTTCAAAACCTTCAAAATATATTGACTTTGTTCAATCCCATCCTTAGCTTTTGGATCTCTACTATCACCAAATATGTTTTCAATAAAAGTCGATGAATCATAACCATAAAGTTATTTGAAATGAGACATGCCAATGGACATATGAAAAGTAGTATTATAGCAAAATTCACCCAAATGCAACCATTTGATCCATGCTTTTTGCTTCCCACTAACATATTTACTTAAGTAACCCTCCAACCATTGATTCACCCTATCTGTTTGGACATCATTTTTTGGATGATACCTTGTGCTAGGAGTCAAGTTTGTTCCCACCATTTTTAAGAGTTCATTCCAAAATGCACTCAAAAATATGTTATCTATATCACTATCACTAACAATGCTCTTGGAAAGCCTTGTGCAATCTGAAAACTTCTCTAAAGAATAGCTCAAGCACTTGTGCAACACTGAAAGATGTAGTAATAGAAAAGAAATGAGAAAAGTTAGTGATCATATCCACCACTAAAAATATGCAATCCTTACCAAGCACTTTGGGTGAACCAATGATGAAATCCATGGACATGCTCTCCCATTTTTGTTTTGGTATAGACATGGGATGACAGAGACTAGTTGGATGATTGTTCTCTGTTTTGTTTTGCTGACATGTTGGGAATTCAGTGATATATTTTAGAACATCATTCTTCAACTCCTTCCAAGAGAATATTTCTCTCAACATTCTATATGTTTTGAAGAAACTAGGGTGGTCTGCTAAAGGATAATCATGAGCACTCTTCAAAATGTTTTGCTTAAAGCTCAAACCAGGCACCAAATAGATTCTATATTTGTAGTAGATGATTCCCTCCAACACCTTAAACCTATCATCATGGTTAGTCCCATTAAAAAATTCACCATCAAACTTATCCTTGGCATATTATACTTCTAATATATCTTTACAATCTTTTGCAACATCCATTAGAGAAATAAAGGGTCTTCTATATAAGGCATACACTACCACATTATTCTTCCCCTTTACATATTCAATATCAAATTCAAATTCTTGAACCTTACTTACCCACATTTTTTGCCTTTCATTTAGATATTTTTAAGTGAGGAATTATCTTAGGCTATTATGGTCAGTTTTGATCACAAACTTGTTTCCCTCCATGTATTGTCTGAACTTGATCAAAGCATGCATGATGAATGGCATTTATTTGTCATAAATAGATTAAAGCTTCTCATGTGGCTCTAGATTCCTACTCTCAAAATCTATTGAGTGTTTTCCTTTCTTTAGGACTGCTCCAATGACCTCCACTGATGCATCACACTCCAAGACAAATGGTTTAGAAAAATAAGGTAATTCAAGAATAGGACAATTACTCATTACCTCTTTCATTCTTTGGAAAGCCTTTTCAGCCTCTTCGTGCCATTGGAAATCATCTTTCATTGTCAAATCAGTGAGAGGTGAAGTGATTTGGAAGTACCTCCTCACAAATTTCCTATAGTAGGTACAAATCCCAATGAATGCACTTAATTCAGTGAGATTTTTTGGACGTGGCCATTCAATAATGGCTTTTATTTTCTCCATGACACCATCTTGACCAATGTTGTCTCCAAGATACAAAAGTTGAATTTTCTTGTGGAAGATATTTTTCATGCATGATTGATATGTGGAAGGACAAATTGTCAAGCAAAAGGGCATGGAAAGGAACTCAAAGTGACCATAGTGACATCTGAAAGAAGACTTTGGGATGTCTTCCTCCCTCATTTGAATTTAATCATAACCATATCTAAGGTCAATATTTGAGAATAACTTGGCTCCATGGAGCTAATCCATGAGTTCATCAATCCTTGGGATGGTACATTTATTCTTCATTATCTTCTTGTTCAAGGCTCTAAAGTTAATGTGCATTCTTAAAGTTCCATCCTTTTTCTTCACCGTGACAACTGAAGAAGCATAAGAGTTTGTGCTAGGTCTTATGAGACCCAATTCCAAGAGTTATTTAATGGAATCCTCAACATCATATTGAATCATTTTGGGGTGTCTATAAGGATTCATTTTGATAGGTTGAGTCCCTATATCTAATTCAATGGTATTCTCCACCTCTCTGTCAGGTGGCCTTCTTGGAGGAAGGTCTCCAAAAACCTTCTCATACTTACCCAACAACTATTTTATCTCCTTTGGATGTTTGGGAACCTTCAAGTGAGGCTTGGAAGATGTGATGAAACATTCAACATCCCTTTCAATGTCCCCATAATGGAGAAAAAATCATATGGCTTGGGGTGGACCACAAAAAACAGTATGACACCAGAAATCAATCCATTTCCAATATGCTAAAGATATAAACAAGTATAACACTAATGGATGGGAAGCTTACCTTATTCCATACATTCGTAGAATATCCCCATTGAGATTTCAATCATGCTTGTACATACATTCCATTCTCAACAACAACGAAATACACAAGCATGATAGATATTAAGTGTTAGAACCTAATCTAGCATATACAAGTCCAATATATAATTAAAGCAATTACATCCATGGATACAAATATTCATAGTTACACATATAATGAATGAGAAATGGATATTTCTATTAAACGTAAACATAGATACAAATGACAACCTCTGTCATCACCTCATCAAAATCGAGAAACCGATTCCTCCACTTGGGCCTCCACCACTTCAATCCTCCATATCAAGGCAAGCTCACAAGACAAATGAAAACTTGGGAAAGAGCACCAATGCCATGCTCCAAGGACAAAGGGATGCAGACTCAAGTATGCAAGAATGGGGCACAATTCCACTATAATTTTTTTTCTCTCAAAATTCCTCCTCCTTCAACGCTTCCAAGTATCTCAATATATAGCCCCTCAATGAGAAGTGAAAAGTCGAGTTGGAGCGTTTCCAAGCATATGGAACAGTAAGAATCAAGTTATTTGTTACTTGATGAGGGAAAAACTCCAAATATTTATTTTTTAGCACATTTCCTTATGTACACTGGTCATAGTGGAGAAATATGCATGTACATGTGGGCAGGAAGTTAGTGACCTGCGTATACCCATAAATATGAATTTTTAAAGGGATTCTTTGGAGCATCAAAGTAATACTGAGAAAAGGGGGTCCAAAGAGTATGCAAAGGGACATGGAAAGCCATAAAAACATGATCTACCAAGTGTGGGAAATCCATCTATGGCATATGCCCCCTAATGTGTGAGGTTAGAGGGGAACACGATGGCCTAAATATATTACAATAGTACTAGAAGTGGAGTAATAAAGACCCAGGTGGAAAAATAGGTCCCTCATCAGTACAATACAATGATAGGTCTATGTATGTGGCTGCAAATATGAAGTGTAGCAGTCCCCAAATGAAAATTAGTACAATGGACATTAATAGGCATAATAGACATATGCCACATGTGGTCATCACCACGTACAATATACGGTGAAACAAGATCTTCATACTGAATGAAGACATCTGATGGTACACTGGAATTTGGTCATGAGAAATGATATCTCATAGATATTGGCATGACAAAGGAGGTAGCCTATATGGAATGCCACCAAGCTCGGAGGTCTTCTACACAAATCGCCGCTAGTACATATCCCATCACATGAATAAAGGTCTCGAGGTCAAACATGATGGACCATTGTCTAATTACTAGTCATTGATGTATACCATTAACATACGTGAGATATCCTACCGATAATGATAATGGGAATTAAGGTACAAAGTGTAATCAAACAAGTGTGAATAGATGTGTTGAGTTCGAACACTGGAGAGAGTCCATCGATCACGGGACATTGATGTATTCCAAAATTTTCGATGGTGAAAGAACATGCCACTGATGACTGCAAGTCTCAAGGCACTCAATGGAATCTAGACCCCTATTCTAGAATAAATGATCTGAAGTTGATGGAATGGATTCCAATAAAAGTAGGGCATTAAGGCATCCCCCATCAACCAACATGAGGTACACAACAACGATGGATAATTTGGAAGAACTCGAATGAACCATATAATGTGCATGAAACAGTAACTGTATCGGGAATGGATGGCATGCAAAGACAAGATAACTAAGGATTGGTTGACTCAGGATAAAAATTCCTT
Organism: Pseudotsuga menziesii; assembly: GCA_001517045.1. NCBI lineage: Eukaryota > Viridiplantae > Streptophyta > Pinopsida > Pinales > Pinaceae > Pseudotsuga > Pseudotsuga menziesii. Next base: position 70,284 of record LPNX010528232.1, read on the forward strand.
TAAACAAGAGCATAAGGTAGATGAAGACTTATAGGTAGCATAGACTCAACATGAAAATTGGGACAACTATGTGACACAGGAGGCATCAACAGAGGCTCCATAAGGACTAGAAGCATAACCAGTTGGTGGAGAACACTCAAGGTAACAAGTACAACTCCTAAATTTATACTAATAACCCAACCAATGGATGGAATATACAGTTCTATGTTCAAAGGAGACACAACACGACAGCTTCCAAATAAAAGGTAATATCATTTCCCATCTAACTTTTTATGTTTTTCTATTTTTTGGTCTTTTTGATATTAGAAAGCATGAAAAAGAATAAAATTTCTTATAGTACAAAACTAAGAGGAAACGATTTTTGTGGGAAAGAAAAATAGTTCCAAGTAGTGGAACATACCTATGCTCAATGCAAGGAATCATGTGTAGGATAAGAACACTCAGAGGGATGTATCCTCCATGTGTGGGATAATCAAGCTACAAAAGACATATGGGAATCTCTGCTTGGCTAGGATTGAGACAAGATCTGGATATATGGCTTATAAAACTAAATAAGGGAGCCACCATAAATCTCAATACGGCAAGCGGATGCATGAAATGGAATTACAACTTGATATAAACAAGAGTCCTTATGGGAGATGGCCAGCATAAAGTTCAAGAAATAATATGAGGTTCTTTCTCAAATTCATGGAGAAAATACAAGGGAATCACGTACCTAAGGTAGGAAACTCGCCATGGGTACCAAACAAAAAATCGGGATCTATCTAGGGCACCCATGAGTAGGAAATCTCTACCACTTATGTAATGCCACTTCTAGTAGCAATGTGAAGGTTCTGTAACATCATGAAGTGGGTTCATACCTATATTTAAGGTGACATGGTCATAATACAATGCATGATGCATGTGGAAAAGTGATCCTATTATATATGTCAGTCCAATGTTATACCTATCACGTGCATGAACGAGTCAAAGTCCCAGCGAAAGTCCACCCAAAACGAGTCCCTACACACCAATATAAGTCCAAAAATAGTTGTAAATGTAAAGAATCCAAACAATAAGTTAAAGGGAGTATTGATCATAAGAAAAGCATTTGAATGAATTGATGCAATGGACGATGGGACATAAGAAGGAATGTAAACCATAGACCCAATGTGAACGTATTCACTACCACCCCCATGGGAGTGAACACTGGTGTCAAGATGAGATGAAGGAAGGGAAATAATCATCTTATAAATGGAGTAGATGGTGGAATATGACCACTTACGAATCTATGTGCAAGGTAAGGGGCTATGGTTTCCCCCAGTCCAACACCAGCATCCACACTAAAATCCGGAGTGGGTGACAGAATACTAGTGGTGATGTAAGGCATGCCAGACATAATAGAACCAAAACTTAAGAGAACATAAAGAGACTCAAGTAACCATGATCCCTAAATCCAACTAGCACACAAAGAGCACACCTTGAATAAAAATAGTTCAAATACAAACAAGTAGAGAGGGAGGATAAGTGATCTCTCGAATGCAGTAGGTATGTCTCACCTAGCAGAGTCCTGAGACTCCCATACACTACAAGCGGAGGCATGTAACCAATTATAGCATCCCTCATCTTCAATGCATATAGAGAATGTGTTGTCCTACCCATACCTGGCTAGGACACTCATAGAATAACCTCTACATGTTCCCCCTGTTATACCTAGGTAAGACAACTGAGGTCACCTCAATATAACCAATGCTCGAAAGAGCAGTCATAGGCGGGATCTACCATATGGGCAAGGTAACAAAACCTGAAGCTCGAAAGCACAAAAGGTACCTCAAAATCCCCCAGATACGAATAAGAGACTGGAAATATATCTAGCGCTCAACATAAAGTGGCAAGGGGCTATCCCCACCACTAATGTGTGTGTTGCCTCATGCTTAAGTCTTTTGTAAGAGGATCCTCCTGAGAACACTAATTATACCAAGGATTTCACTTCTCACCTATGTATACACCTAATTGTTTTGTTTCATAGTCTTCAAAAAATTTACTCACGACACCCTAATACAAGAGTCTACAACCTAAGCTTGTTGGTGCACCTAGATCAAATAAAAAGTGTAATCAATTTTAAGTTAAGCGATAATTTTAAAGGTTGTGATTACTCAAGGGTAATGAAGGTGCAACTAGCGATATTATGACTCAGTAGTGAAATAAATATGCACACCTAAAAAATAATTCCCAGTCAAACTTGTTTTTAAACATGAAAAAGGGGGTATGCCACTACATGAAATGCAGAATTTCCATTGCAATCCTTCCTATATGAAAGTATAAACACTACTCTTAGCCAAGCAACCCAATGCAAGTACCTCCTTAAGTGCATATATGAGATGCAAGTAAGTATGAAACTATAAAATTATTTTGAAAATGCATTAAAAGTCACTAAATCTCTCCGTCTTTGCAGTAAGTAGAAAACACAAACCAAGCAAGACACCGAGACTAAAATATTAATGCACTAATGGCAAGACAAAAAAGGATAAAAATCAACTAGGAAAATTTCAAAGAAATAAAATTAACAAAAAGGGGTTTCCGATCACAAAAGGAATAGCCAACAGATAGTATTGGTATCAAAGAAGACCCAGCCACACTCACAACCCACCCAATAACTTCATACGTTAAGAAATCAACCAAAAGGAGGATGTACATGAATGTTCGAAGAACAAAAACGTATATACGTGACTAGGTAGAGTACAACCTACGTATATACGCGATTGTATATTCTATGACCCATGTATACAAAGAAGAAGGTCGTAAAAAACAAAACCAAAGTCAAACCGCTCTAGGGGACTGTCAATGAATGAACATACTACCAAATGCGAAACAGAAATAGGGAGAATCAGAGAGAAAATCAAGCAAAAAAGTGCACCCAAATCCCAAAAAAAAGGAAAATCCCAAGCAGAGTCACCAATTCTATTACGAAGAAAAATTTCTATGGCTTGAGGTGGACCAGAAAAAACAATATGACACCAGAAATTGATCCATTTTTAATATGCTAAAGATATTAAAATTCTAACACTAAGGGATGAGAAGCATACCTTATTTCAAGCATTTGTAGAAGATCCTCGTTGATCTTTCAATCACACTTGTCCCTGCATTCCATTCTCAACAACAATGAAATACACAAGAATGGTAGATATTAAGTGTTAGAACCTAATATAGCATATACAAATCCAATATATAATCAAAACAACTACATCCATAGATACAAATTTTCATAGTTACACATATAATGAACGCAAAATGGATATTTCTATTAAATGTAGACAAATATACAAATGACAATCTTTTTCAGCACCTTGTCGAAATAAAGAAATTGATTCCTCCACCTGGGCCTCCATCACTTCAATACTCCATATCAAGGAAAGGTCACAAGGAAAATACAAGCTTTTCAAAGAGCACCAATGGATGCTCCGAGTACAAAGGGGTGTAGAATCAAGTATGCAAGAATGGGGAATAATTCCACTATAATTTCTTTTCTCTCATAATTCCTCCTCCTTCAATGCTTCCAAGTAGCTCAAAATATAGCCCCTCAATGAGAAGTGAAGGGTCGAGTCAGAGTGTTTCCAAGCATATGGAAGGCCAAGAGTAAATTTATTCATTGCTTAATGAGGGGAAAACGCCAAATATTTAATTTTGAGCACATTTCCCGATGTATGTGGGTTATAGTGGATCAAGTTGCATGTACATGCGGGCAGTAAGATGGTGACCCGCGTATACCCATAAATATGAATTTTTAAAGGGATTATCTAGAGCATCAAAGTAATACTGAGAAAGGGGGGTCCAAAGAGCCTATATAGGGATAGGGAAGTCCATAAAAACATGATCTACCAAGTGTGGAAAATCTAATTATAACACCATGACTCCAGGTAGACCTCGTACTGTGAGAAGACACCACTTGGTGAGGGTAAGTGTGCATTCCTCTCAACAAGATGGGTTTCCCTTCCAATTTTTTGAGCCTCGTTTCAGGGAATTTATAGTTAATTGTATTCTCCCCTATAGAATATAACCATTGGGCTCCCAAAACCACATTTGGATCAACCACATTCACTACATACAAATTATCAATAATGGTGTGATTTCCTATAGTAACTTGAATCTTTGGAATCCATTTGGTATAGTCCATAGAATTGTTACCTGGATTGATGACTATGAATCCATAAATATTTTCAACATGTATATTTCTTATCTTAACCAAGGATTCATCTATTAATTTATGAGTGGATCCTCCATCAACTAGAAATGTAATATTTTGGCCTTATATATTACCCTTGAGTTTAAGGGTGTGAAACCTAGGAACACCTAAAAGTACTACAATTTTTTCTTTCTTGGGAGAAGGATTCTATTCTTCTGTTGTCTAATATCCCCATTCTTGGTTTGCAATTTGTACTTCTTCCTTGAACTCATCCTCATCATCTTCATATATGAATTCAATGTAGTGTGCCTACCCCCTGATCACGCATATGTCCAAGAACCCAAGGCTGCTGGAATGTGAAACACAATTTATTCATATTGAGTTATTCTTTGCTTTGTACATCCTTATTCTCATTAAAAAAGAGTCATTTTTCCATATTTTACTTCCTTCTTTGAATTTGGAAGCAAAATTGGGCTTAGGGGGATACCGAGTCCTTGGAAACACATTATGCAGATCTCTTGTCAAATTTATGGCATCCTACAATGTGGTTGGCTTGTGGGATTTCAACAACCCTTTCAAAGGTTCTTCTAAACCCTATGTGTATATTATAACCAACTTAGCCATAGAGATATTAGAAACCACCACTGAGAGATTTTGAAATTCTAATATATATGCTTCAGGGGTCCCAATTGCTTTAATTGTGCCAATTGTTTAAAAGGAATTTTAGGGTCTTTCCTATTGAATATATCCACTAAAGCCTTGGAAAAATATTCATAGGATGAAATATGATCATGTACCAAGGTCTTAATACCATGGAACCATCAATCATTGGCTTCTTCTTCAAGATGTAGAATGGACATTTTCAATGCATTCTCTTCAAGCATAGGATTCAATTGGAAATACAACTTTAGTTTTTGTATCCAAGCACTAGCAAACATTTGGGAAGAGCCATAAAAGGAAGGGATAGTTAAATTTCCTATGGCATACTTAAAATACTGATTTAGAAAATGTTTCCTATCTCCATTTTGTTGATGTATTTGTAACTTCGGAAAGTATTCACTTGTATATTGTACCCCGATGTTTATTCCGGGAAGTATCTGTAATGTAATTGAGTCATGTCATGCTACGATGTTCCAATCGGGAGATTCAATAATGTAAACAAGTCATGTAAAGTCATTGAGGTTAACCCTCCATTGTAAGTCGGGGCAATAGTCCCCACATTTGTTTCAAGGTTAACCTTCCTTGTTGATCGGAGGGCAAAGTCCCCACAGTTGTGGGGCACTAGGGGTATTAGACTCTCCTAGAGATGTTGGCTCTAGTAAGTAATTGTTAAGTGGGGTTGACATGTTAAAGTGGACATTAAGTGAATGAAAGAATATAAATAGAGAGTGAACCTCTCTATTTATCACACACACACTCACTCACTGGGGCGCATGAGTGAGAGAGAAGTAGTTCTCTCAAGTGAGAGAGAGAGAGAGAGAGAAGCTGTGGAGATCATCTTTATGTTTTCAGGATTTACTACTACCATTGATGCTCACTCTATCTCTAAGGAAGTTGCAGGGTTTTCTCCTTTATGGTTTCCCCGAGGAAAATTCTTTGTGTCTCTTGTCTCTTGTGTTTATTGTTGTGCATGTTATTCTCTCAGTTAATATCCTAAAATAATGCTAGCTTGAATGATAAAATTCTAACATGGTATCAGAGCTAACCTGAGAAGAAGACATATTGCAGCTGCAAAAGCTAGGGCTTCTTAATTTTTCGATCTCTCTCCACAATACCTCAGCAAACATATGCTAGGTTGACTCTCCATTGAAGGGCGCATCTTTCTGTCGAAGTGGAATTCGATTCTGGACATTTTCAGTTTTTGGTGCGGGAAATTAGGGCTTCTTATAGAAGAGGAATTTTTGAGTGAGCCTGGCATAGGATTTCTCTCCTCATCAAAATCAAACTTTAGAGACCTGGGTCAATATTTTTGGTTGGGTGAAACTCCAGGAAAGTCAAACCCTAGTTTGAGCCCGGGCTGGAAAAACCCTAAAATACTAAAACTGATCATTTTTTGTACATTCGCTATATCGTAGGATTGGAGAATGATCAAGATCTAAAAATTTCACAGGCCAAACTTACAATCCTGATTTACATTGTATCCAAATTTCAGACTCATATTTTCTATATTCTAGGAGATATGATTCCTCCAAGTTAGGGTTTCAACCTCTCCCAGGATTCATCCCCAAACAGGACACCTGGCGAGAATTGTTGTATCTCGAGATACAAAGGTTTAAATGAAATTTCTGAAGATGTTTCAAAAATGGAATGGAATTTAATTTATCTTATCCAAGTTTTAGACCCAAAAGATGAAACAGTGACATGTGGAAGTTCGTACAACTTCACTATGTTGAATAATCCTGAAACAGGTCACCTTGGGAAAACGCTCATAAGTCCCAATTGGTGAAACTAGACTCTGATGAAACCTATGGTTTTGGAATAGGGATAGGTGAGGATACCTTAGTGCAAATTTTTAGACACAGAGAAGCAGTAATTTAGGAGATACCGTAGAAACAGTATCAAGAATTTCTGTAGAAGAAATTGGAAAACTAGGGCTTCCTGTTCTGAGAGCTTCCCTCCACTGTTTTCAGAAAAGGAGTACATTGAATAGCTCACCTTGAAGAGGTCTATCTTTCTAGCCAATCAGATCTAAAAGATTCCAAGTTTTCAAAATTAGGGTTTCCCTGACAAATCCTAGATCAGCTAGCTCCAGGACTAGGACGGACACCTCAAATCGGTAAGATCTAATCTTTTGCTATTTTCATTTGAGGTTCTCATTTCAAAGTGATCTATCACATCAACTTGATGATAAGCTTGGTGAATTTGAAAACTTCCAAGCATGGAAGTATATGATCTCTCTGAAGAAAATGAATTAGACACCTACATGAGTAGAGAGGTTCCAGTTCCAGAGGGAGATGAGGCTCAAAGCCTTACACAAGAAGAACTTGGTCAAGGCCAAGAAGATCATTGCTGATTCAATCACAGATCAACTTGTACCACAAGTTTCTTTCCTAAAGACACCGAAGATGTTTGATTCCTTGACCTAGCTATTTGAAGGGAAGAACCATTAGAGGAAATTTCAACTCAAAATGGGCCTTTTAACTCTAACTCAAATTCCATGTCATCATGTGTTAGCCAATGAAATTGCTTTAAATTTGAAATACCGTATACGTCTTAAACACATTTTTAATATAAATTTGGGGATAGGTATCATAAAAAAAACGACTTTTTTTGTTTGTATTTTCGACATATCTCTCTATGTTTTTACTCAAATTGCGATCGCGAGAGCTCGTTGGATGCGGAATTAAATTATGCATCCAATGAGTACCCACTTGGCATAATTTTGATGGACCCCACTACCCAAAAAACAAGAAATACCTAAAAAAAATGTGATGATGATCACTTGGCATACTTTTGACAGACCCCGCTACCCAAAAAACAAGAAATACCTGAAAAAATGTGATAATGACATCATCATCACATTTTTCAGGTATTTCTTGTTTTTGGGGTAGAGGGGTCCATCAAAAGTATGCCGAGTGGGTACTCGTTGGATGCGGAATTTAATTATGCATCCAACAAGCTCTCCCGATCGAAATTTGAGTAAAAACACGGGGAGATATGTCGAAAATACAAACAAAAAAAGTAGTTTTTGCTTTTCTTCCTCCAAAATTAATAAATATTATTTTATTAATTTTTTTAGGAGGCCCATTTTGAGTTGAGATTTCCTCTAATGATAAATTGAAATATGATCTTAAGAAACCAGTTGAAGAATGTAAATATCCAGAATGCAGAGACCATACAGTCATACTTTACAAGGGTCTCTCAAATCAAAGAACAACTTGAGGCAGTAGAAGAAGAAGTGGAGAATGCAGAAGTTGTGATAACCACCTTGAATGTCCTCCCAAGATCATGGGATTCATTCATTTGAGGAATGTGTGCCAAAAGGAAGTGATTACTTTTAGCAAACTCTGGGAAGAGCACACACAAGAAGAATCTCAACTCATAATAAGACAAGAGAAGATGGGAGCAATTGAAGATCAAGCTCTCACCATCCAAAGAAGATCCCTCAAGGAATGAGGAATATGAAGAACTCAATTCTTGAGGAACCTCTTATCCATATTGAGCATTTGGATAAGAAATGATGAAGTCATGAATGAATAATATGATGAAGTGGAAGGATCAAGAATGCATCTACCCACGAAACAAATAAAGATAAGTATTCAATTTTCATTTCATGATATTGTTTTTGTTATGCAAATTGTTTATATTCAGTTGATATATTATGCATGATAGAATGTTTGCATTAATGACAGTATACTACTAATATGCATGTGATGGGTAAGTAGCTCATGGTGCTATACAACTCTCCGTTGCTACTTATCTAGAATGAAACCTCTTTGTTTACATATTGGATTAGTGCACAATCTCAATGTTGTCCTAGTGGAGATGGAAGTCATCTAGAAAAGTTTCTGTGAGATATGGATAAATGTTGTATTGGCTAAAATAGTTGCATGATCATATATTTATGCATAAGAACTTGCAATTATGAATATGCCTTGTGAAATGTTTCTAACCATACAACTAATGCATTTGACTTGTAAGAAAGATCGCATACAATCACCTACAAGCAAAGAAGGAGTGTACCAGTTCAAGAAGAATGATGTCTAGGATGCAGTATTGATACATGAAGGGAAATTTGTAGTTCCATCATGTAGTAGATGGAAACATCATGGGATACAAGGCAATATTTGTAGCATGAGGCTTCTCACGAAAAGAAGGCATAGACTATGAAGAGACATTTGCAACCAGTGGGAATTGAGACACATGACAGGCAGAATCATGTGTGCAAATGAAAGAAGGCCTTGTACGAGCTCAAAAGACACCCATGGGATAACACATACATGAGCTTGATGAAGACCTGAACCTTTAATAAAAGCTTTAAGATGAAATTCTATAGAGGATCTTGGTATCCAATGATCCTAGATGGATACATAGAATATTAGTAGCAGAGGAAGCTACTTGTCACTTCGTTACAGAATGTTTCAGTACATAGAGTACGAAAGATAGAGGGAGAATGATGCTCTGCTTCAGAGGGAGTGACTGTAGAAGATATTGAGGTTTGACATGGTATGACAGGATGGAAAAATTACTGATGACTCTAGGATTTACTGAGAGTAAATAGGATTCCAACCTTTGCTTCAAGGTTGAAGGTGAATGACCAGTGATGCTCCTGTTATATGCCGATGACTTGTTCCTAAAAGAAAAGAGGAACTCGTTAAATTTGCAAGAAGAATACTTGCTGCAGAGTTCAAGATAAAGGACTTGGGGATGATGCACTATGTTCTAGGCATGGAGGTGTGGACAAGGTAAGTATGTAGTAGAGATCCCGAAGAGGTTCAGGATGATGGACTGTAAAGCCATAACCACACCTATGGCATCGAACCTGAAGTTATTGAGTGGTGCTTCATCAGAAGTGATTGATGCTACGATGTATCATCAGATGATTGGGTCATTGGTGTACCTAAAAAATACAAGACCAGATATTTTCTTTTCTGTGAACACATTGAGACATGTTCACTTGATGGTTGCAAAGCATGCAGTGAGGTACCTGAAGGGTACAATTGATTATGGGCTCAAGTATGAGGCGAATCAGAATATTAACCTGGATGGTTATGAGGATTCATATTGGGTAGGCAGTGCCATTGATAGGAAGAGAACTTCGAGATGCTACTTCAGTATGGGATCAAGTGTGATCTCTTGGTTTGGTAGGATGGAGTCCTGCATGGCGTTGAGTACAGCTGAGGCAAAATATGTTGCCACTTACTATTTGGGAGGTAGTATGTTTCTTTTGAAAACTACTATTTGATTTTCTTGATCTGACTTGCATTTTGGTATGATGCAGAGAGGAGCATTGAAGCTCTAGTATGTGATCCAGATCGAGATCTATCGAAAGAGGGAGTTCTAGCATAGTTGGTGAGATAGGTTTCCTGAGCATAAATCCTGGCGAAGCTCATAGGTTGCTCAGATGTAAACATACCTGTAGGTTGTCCTCAGATGTAATCGATCCTGGAGAAGCTCGCAGGTGATCCTTGAACGTAATCAGCCTTGATGTGATTCTATGCTAGAAATGGCCAAAGTGAAGTTTGAGTACTTCAGGGAGAAGCTTGGTGTTCTCCAGATCGAGGTTCCCTCCAAGGGGAAGTGATGAGTCCGTGAGCCATTCTGAGATGATGAGAGGATTGGTTCCTTCCATGGTCAGATGTAAGGGCTGAGCCATTCTGTCATGGTGAGAGGATTGGTTCCTTCCATGTCAGATGTGAGTGTTAAGCCATTCTGATGTGACTGTAGGATTGGTTCCTACATGATTAGATATAAGTGTTGAATGCCATTCTTGGAATGGAGGCACCTGGTCAGTTACCAGGAATACTCAGCTTGGTGTTGAGATGCCATTATCTGAAAGAATGGAGGCACTTGGTCAGTTACCAGTAATCCTTAGTCTAGGACTGAGAGCCCTTCTGATGTGGTGTGTTTGCACATGGTCGAATGTAAGTGCAGAGCCCTTCCAATGCGGTGTGTTCACACATGGTTGGATGTAAGTGCAGATCCCTTTCGATGTAGTGTGTTCGCACATGGTCGGATGTAAGTGCAAATCCATTCCGATGCGGTGTGTTTGCACATGGTTAGATATAAGTGCTGAGCCATTCTATCGCGATGTGTTTACACATGGTCAGATGTGAGTGTTGGGCCTTTCTGACAAGATGAGGTTAGATGTGAGTGTTGGGCATGCCTTTCTGACAATATGAGGTCAGATGTAAGTGTTGGGTAGGCCATTCTGACTTAGGGTCAGATATAAGTGCTGAAGAAGACCTACATGGAGGCTAGGCCTACAACCAGCATGAATGTAGAACTTCCTGTGGCAGGAAGAATGAAGAGATAGCACCATTTGATTGAGATAGTAGAAGCATTAATGATGATGATGATTCAGTGATGATCTAGCTTTGATGATGATCTAGATCAAGTGATGATCCAGACTTGATGATGATCCAGATCCAGTGATGATCCATACTTGATGAAGATGAATTGACAATGAAGATGACTTGAAGATGAAGATGACTTGATGATGATCTAGATGATACAAAGAAGAAGACTTGTGCTAATAAATTGTGTCGAGAGAATACCTTCCTAGTTAAGAGGGAGTGTTGATGCATTTGTAACTTTGGAATGTATTCACTTGTATATTGTACCCCGATGTTTATTCTAGTAAGTATCTGTAAATTAATTGAGTCATGTCATGCCCCGCTGTTACAATTGGGAGATTCAATAATGTAAACAAGTCATGTAAAGTCATTGAGGTTAACCCTCCATTGTAAGTCAGGGAAATAGTCCCCACATTTGTGTCAATGTTAACCCTCCTTGTTTATCAGAGGGAAAAGTCCCCACAGTTGTTGGGCACTAGGGTTATTAGACTCTCCTAGAGATGTCGGCTCTAGTAAGTAATTGTTAAGTCGGGCCGACATGTTAAAGTGGACATTAAGTGAACGAAAGAATATAAATGGAGATGGAGCCTCCCTATTTATCACACACACACTCACTCACTGGGGCGCATGAGTGAGAGAGAAGTAGTTCTCTCAAGTGAGATAGAGAGAGAGAAGCCACATAGATCATCTTTATGTTTTCAATTTTTACTGCTGCCATTGGTGCTCATTCTATCTCCGAGGAAGTTGCGAGGTTCTCTCCTTTATGGTTTCCCCAAGGAAAATTCTTTGTGTCTCTTGTCTCTTTTGTTTATTTCTTTGCATGTTATTCTCTCAGTTAATATCCTAAAATAATGCTGGCTTGAATGATAAAATTCTAACACATTTCCTCCATAATTGAGCTTGCTAGATACCTTGAAGAAATGGTCGAAAGGAAGAGTTTTCCTACATTCTTCATTATGTTGTTGCCACTCATTTATTGCTTCCTTCATGCCAGAAGGAGTTTCAAGGTTCTATTTAGACTCTTAAAACTTAGAAATTTTAGGTCTATTCTGATTCTTAAATTCATGGGGTCGATTGTGAGGTCTAGTCTTTGAGAAAATAGTTTTCACGTAGGTCTTCTTCTCTTCATGATGTGAACTATTACTACTTCCTACTGCCAACTTACCCCCAAGTTGGCTAGCCAACATTTCGAATCCTTGCATAAGTTGCTTGGTCATATCATCAAAATATGGATTCATGAGTGACTTAAATTCTTATTCTTTCTCATCCATAGATTCTACTCCTAGTTTAAACTTAATCACCAGTAAACTAGAATTGAATTCTTCACCTTCTTCTTCTCAACTAACAATATATTCAATTTCAGTATCTAATGGAGGGATATAATCATTAGGAAACATAAAAATAGAACTTAAACATATTCCAATTCCATACTCTGATACCACTGTAATAACCCTACTTGAAATTTTTGGAGAAAAGTACAATTTGGGAAAATTTGAGCTTAACTAGTCATGACTCTAGGGGGTTCCAACTGACACCAAATGGTCCCTAATTTTAAATGAAATGGTATGGTAAGTCTCAGTACATACCAATATTACCTATTAACACTTTGGGTCTAACTTTAAGCCTCAACAACTTGGTTTGGGAGCTAATGAAATAAAGTGCAAATTTACTAGGAAAATGAGGTCAAATCCCCCCTAGCGTAGAGGCCAAATTGACTTCCAAACTCAAGTACGAATATACCAACATATAGAATATATTATGGGGATTAATATCAGTCATAAATTTCTGTAATTAATCATGGATATTATCTCTGCAAACTGGTTATAATGTGGAATATTCATATGACAACTTTCAGTGAAATTGCTTAAGGGAAAATTGCATTACTAGCTCTATTTTGACTCATGAAAAGTATATGAAATAGTTCAGATAATGGAATGATAATAGATACCATATATATCATAATCATTTCCTCCCCAACAGAATTACACATTAGATAAATTCCTGCATACATATATGATATACAACTCTTTCAAAATGGAAGCCAAATACATGAAAACTAGTGATTTAATAGCATGGAAATGCAAGTTCTTCACATATGGATTAATTGTATTTCAATTTACAGAGTATATTAACATGATTACAGATATATACATCATATACCTAATCTTTGGCATCAAATATACTTATCCAAGTGCAAGCACCACTCCAACAAGTGTGCCATCACACGAGAGTATGGAGAATGGTAAAGTAGGAATGAGAGAAGGGGGGGTTATATAAAAATGTATGGGCCTTCAACCTGAAATTAAAACACCTTAAAATATCCAATGAGAGGTCTGAATGGCATCTCCATCATCCAACTCCCTCGAAGTCGGTTCACAAGCAGGGAGAGTGAACACTCCCCGTGCAATGGGCAAGTAAAATCTCTCCAAAATGCCAAAGGCCAATTAAAAAATGATAAAAATGTGTTCTCATTCCTCAATACAAAATTTTATTAACTTCATGAGGGGCACTAAGGTCTAATCCCCCTCTATAGGCTTTCTCCATCTCATCTTGGTGGTTTAGTAACTCCTATGACACTTGTCTTCCCCTTCATGCTCTAATTCTTTCCCCAATTCGAATGGTTTCCTATAACTCCTAAATGCACCCTATTGGTGGCTATTTTTATCCCTATCATATAAAAAATTTCATAGGTCTGCAATCATATTTGAATTTTTCATATGTGCCATAGAATTTTCCATCATTTGTTGTCATAGAGAGCAGGGAAACTCCTTCCAAGTGGCACATGCTTTCTTCTTAGTCTCTTCCTCTTCCATGGAAGTTACTATCCTTTAATAATTAAAATTCCTTGTCTCATGATATGCTATTTGAAACCACATCACCCCCAAATAATGTTTCATTCCCCATGGATTCGAATTTGGATGAAGGCCATGCCAAGTGTGTGGGGAAATCTAGCCATGCCAAGTGTGTGGGGCAATCTAGCCACCCAAGTACTCCATGAGCCTCCAAGTCTCTCCATGAACCCATGTCACCTTATGTTCTTAACATTTATTATTTATGTGACCCAATTTAATGTTAATATGTTAAAATAAGGTCCTTTGGGGTCTCATAGCTCCCTTATTACAAAATTTTATGCCTCCACCTCAACCTAGGGAAATAGTAGGTTGGTGAAACATTGTTTGCAAGTAGTCTTTCGGGATCACATTCATTCAGTCGTAGCCTATACCATATTACCTCAAACAGAACTATTTTAAAGGAATTACAATCACACTCAATTAAATCTTCCAAATACCCATAGGACCTATTTTCATATACTTATAGATTCCTATCACTTTTAGAGGAAACATTAGTGATCTAAAAAACTGTAGTTATCCTACAATCAAAGGTTTTCCTCTTATCATCCAACTATTTGATGTGAAATTTATAGCCATTACACCACATAGCCTTATGGTGATTCAGCTGCAACATTCCCGACAAGTATAGGATGAATTTTCAATTAAAAAACATCCTATAATATGGACTTAGTAAATGTATGTTTGAATAAATAGAAAAAACAAATACATTGATAAAATGGGAAAAACTAAATAAATGTGGGTGAATATACTTGCTTTTTTATCTTTTAAACCATATGCTAAATCAATTTCCATTTGTGTAAGACTGGGATATTGTTGTTGATGACGATGTGTTGTTTTCATCACTTAATCACCCCTTCCCATGATAATCTACCATAGAATTCTATACATTGTTCTACCCATTCATCCATCCAATCAATATTTTTTGCAATGTATAAATGTAATGCATCCCAAGACCTCCCTTTCAAATTTGTTGATGAAGTTAACATACCAAATATGAGTTACATTCATTTTTATGTTTATTTAGGTAGATACTGACTAATATACACTATGAATTGATATACCATATATCCCTCAACCATAGAACCCTCAGGAAATTATATTTGTCTAACAAAATCCTTCAAGGACTTCAACTACCTATCCACCATACACATCGACCTTGTGTGTACATGTCCTCACAACTCAATCTTCTCAACTTGTTGTATGAGGTATTATTCTTGTGCACTGTAAAAGGTAGGAGGTAGAAACTTGTAAATTTCACGCATTAGAAGGGGAATTTCTCTCTTCCAATACCTATTATCTTCCTTATGGATTTATTTAGGCTAAATCCACCTACAAATGATGCAATAAAGTAACAAGTTTCAACAAGACCAAAGAATATATAAAATTGCAAGTAAAGCACAATATATCAATAAGTTCTGCAAAACACATGAACTAATATTTTACAAATAAATCGTTAATTACCTCATGAATTTACCAAGATCATATACAACTTGTTTTATGTTGTTTTCAAAGCTATATGGGAGAGATAGAGGTAGAACATACTATAACAAAAAGCAAATCATTATTTATTTCCAAATAAGAGAAAAAAAATTACTAGATATGTCTACCTTTATTGCCATATACCTTAATAATTGCCTTAATGAATGTATGGCAGTCATGAGTTTTAACCCCACCAAGTTCACCTTTTTTGTTAAGATATTTTGTATGTTCGATGAAAACCCTGCCGAAAAACTATTTTTCTGAATGATCTCTTTTACTAAATTATTTTCTTCCTCAATTAATAACCATGGAAGACTAATATTTTGGTTTGCGTCACCATTAGAATTAACCATGCTTTGCATTGTGTGAATGGCTTCCTCAATGTCACTACAAATTTTTCCAATTCTTGCTTTGCTAGCCCTTCTATCTAAGATTCGCCATAAAATTTATGTTACATTCTTCCTTATATGTATTATATCAAAGAAATGCGCTATTTGTAAGTGATCATAGTAGGGAAACCTACTAAATTGTATGGGGTAACTTTTCATTCCTCGTGGAATCCCATTGATGCCTTAACAACATTCATGATACAGAAGTGAAATCACATTAACAATAATTAATGACAAATTCAATAAACAAATTTCACTTAAACAAATCATAAGATTACATATGATACATAGAAAATTCACATACCTTGACGATTTCTATTATCTTCCAACTTCCATAGGTGAGGAGCCATTCTTCAATATTTTTATCCATTCTCTTCCTTACCATTGATTTTTTTTCCTTGGTATTTCATGCCTATTATTTTTAGGGAGGAAGCGCCTATACTCATCAAACATCCCCTTTCCTAAACTTCTTGTCGATCAACAAGATTTTATCCTGGGAACACAAACTAGACACAAAAATTTACCCTTTGTTTGAAGAACTACAATATATATGTATTAATGTTAGCAAAGGATTAATAATTTTTAAAATGAATGATATTTTCAAAAAATTATATAATATTATAATGTAACATAAACTAATTACATACCACAAAAATGTGTTAAGTCAAGAGCATCATGAATTTTCCATGCAAGTATTCCATGGAATTGAAATAATTTTTTCCCTATTGGTCTAGAGATGTCATATATAGTGATTCCATCCCATAACTTCAATAGCTCATTGATAAGAGGATCAATGTATACATTCATATATTTCACTTGGTACTTATGTGATTGATTCAACATACAATTATATTTACCTATACATCCTTATATATAAAAGATATTCTCATGCAATTAAAAAAAGGAATATTATATTACTTTCAAAAAAATATTCAAAACTAATTAAATACATGGAACAATCATTTCTAACATTGTGTGCTCTCTCTTTACCTACATCCAAGAAGGAAGGTTATTATTTATAAGAAAATCGGGCCACATTTAGTAAGTAGAATGAAACTCTCCAAATGGATTGAAACCATTAGCTTCCAATGAAAGTTTAACATTACGATGTTCTTGTTTAAAAATTTCCCATTTTATTCAATGTTCTTTAATGTAGAACCATCTATGGGTATTAGAAGAACATTGTATTCAATTCTATTCTTTGCATGCTAGTCCATAAATTTTATACTTTGGCACACGAATAATCATTAGAAACGTGGAATTATGGGAATATAATGAAGAACTGTCCGACGAACCTTTTTTGTTACTGGATATGTTTGATATCTACTTATTTGACCTTCATGGAATTTGTTTTTTTATGCATATTGTCCATAATATGTAATATGATAATTAGGACATGCATAAATAGCTTGATAATCCATTCGAATTTCTTTCATAATCAAAGATATTTTTGATCCAGGAGGATATTGGTGGCCACCCACCTATTCCACTTAGACCCCCACCATTTTTTCTTTCAGTTTTCCAGTTTCCTTAATTGTAGCACAATTTACTATCTTTGGCAGTTTTCGGGTCCTAAACTTCTGGAGCCGTTTTGAGGCCCTAAACGACGTTTTTTTGGCATCGAATGGTCGGAAAAATATGAGTTCATTTCAAACTTGATATTTGTTTTTAATAGATGTATTCCTTGAATAGATATTTCTAACGATGTATCATGCGCGTCAAACAGAGGTAGTATGCCAAAGTTATGACCCCGGGAAATTGATGTACCAAGTTACCCAATGGGGCCCACATTCTAGCGTTTCACCTCCTAGGGTTAGGTTTTTGGATGTGTAGGGTTTCCATTGTTTCNTCACATAGTCTAGAGGCATGTAGCCGCGACATCTCTTCTCAGAGATAAGCTACCGGCACTCTAGCTAGTTTATTTCCATCTTGTATGTAAACAAGTTTCAGTTCTTTGATTAATGAAATGAAGTGTTATTTTTGTTGCATCTTTGTTTCTATGGTTATTTGTGTATTCTATTGCATTCCTGCATAAATCCAGATCAGTGGTATTAGAGCAATCTGCTCTTTCTCAATCCTTCTTTGCATGTCCCCAACGAGGGCGGGGTATAAAGAGTTAGGGATCGATATGGTTTAACCTTTGCAAGATCATCCTCGCAAATACCGATGTCTACCCATGGGGGAAGAAAAGAAATATGAGGGTGCAAAAGATCCTATCAAAATGTTGCTCGAGGAGGCCCTTGAAAAACAAAGGAACACGATGATGGATAACTTCGCCCAGATCCTTCAACGAATTCCCACTGGCAGCACATCTACATCTAGTAGCCACTCTAGAGGCACAACCCCTTTTAAGCTACAAGTAAACTTTGACATTCCCATACTTGATGGCCGAATAGATGCAGATGCCATAGATAGATGGTTGAATCTATTAGAAGGATATTTCTCGGTTCATGACTTTTTCGACCGAGAAAAGATTACTTTTTCACTACTGAAAGTCGCCCCCCATGTCAAGGGCTAGTGGGAAACCTACTGTGAGAGAAAGGAAAAGGAGGATCCCTCTCTGTTCTTGGTCGTACCCACTTGGAATTCTTTTCAAGATTCCATAAAGGTACAATATTGTCCCGTGGGGAGCTATGAGGACAAGTACATACAATGGACTACGCTGTGGCAGCAAAGAGATCAAGACGTGCATGAGCTGATGAATCTGTTCCATACCCTACGCAACAAGTTGGGTATCAAAGATTTAGAGAAACATTTGATGCTAAAGTATCGCAGTTGTCTGCACAGATACATTCAGGAGGAAATGGAGTTCATCGACATCTCCTCGCTTGGTATGGCATACCGGTATGCTGCCAAAATTGAGCAAAAACTCAAACAAAAAAAACAAGACTTTGGATCTGCGAATCAGAAGCAAGCAAAAGGTGCCCCCAAACTGCAAAACAAAGGACACAACCAAGGCATGGTGACTCAAGACAACTTTCCAAAGCCACAAGCAAAGAGAAACACTGCAAAGCAAAATAAGGAAGCGAGAAAGTGGTGTGAGTTCCATAAGAGCCCCATTCACAACACAAGTGAGTGTTGGGCCAAGTAGTCATTGGTGGCTGAGATAAAGGCTTCCGAATCAGATGCATACTCTGACACAAAATCAGAACCCGAGAATAGGAATGACAGAGGGAAGAATATTATTGATGCAGAGCCTAACGCCACCGTTGCCACCACAAATATCCAAAAGGAAGAACCAGAAGATTCAGAGGAGGAGGAGCATCTTTTCCACTCCTAGATGTGGGTAAAGGGTTCCCCGCTACAGTTCATTGTTGACAGTGGGAGCCAAAAGAACCTCATTTCAGTAGAGGTCGTGAAGCAATTGGGCTTGCTGACCATAGCACACCCACAGCAATACACCATCGGGTGGATTCACCAAGGATGGGATCTCCACGTCAGCCAGCAGTCCTACCTTCCCTACAGCATTAAGCCCTTCACCAATGAGGTACTATGTGATATTGATCCTCTTGATGTTTGTGATGTATTATTAGGTCAACCATACTTATGGAAGAGACATGATGTGTATGAGTCTCGGCCTCGCGCTGTTATTTTTACGTTGGGAAATAAGTTGTACAGGATACCAGAGGTACCACCTCCTACTGCTATCTCTTTGGTTATTGCATAACAATGCAGTAAGCTCATTTCCAAAACCAGGAAATTTTTTTTCTTGATGATCCGCCCTCAGGGCAAGAATAAGATCGTGGCCACGACCTCCAGACAGGGTCCCTCCGCACAACAACAACAAACAGAAAAGATTGTGGAGGAGTACTGGGACATATTTACCTCACCCACAGGGGTGCCTCTGCATTGTCAGGTCAAGCACCCCATAGATATGACCCCAGGTGTGTCGTTTCACAATGGACCGATCTATCGACACTCTGTTCTGGAGAATGATGAAATCAAGAGGCAAATTCAGGAGCTACTGCAGAAGGGTCACATCCTACCAAGTTCATCGCCCTGTGGGAGCCCGATCATGTTGGTACAGAAGAAGGATGGGACTTGGAGACTCTGTATTGACTATCGGGCGCTGAACAAGATCAATGTTCGGAATAGGTACCCGATCCCATGGATTGATGACCTCCTGGACCAGCTTAAAGGGGTGAAATATTTTAGCAATATTGACTTAAAATCCGTGTATCACCAGGTACCGATCGAACCGACTGATGTGTGGAAGACTACCTTCAAAGCTAAGGAGGGATTTTTTGAATGGTTGGTCATGCCTTTCAGGCTGACAAATGCTCCTGTAACCTTCATGAGACTAATGGAAAACATCTTGGGGCCATTCACCAACTCATTCGTAGTAGTGTACTTGGATGACATCCTAATATTTAGCCAGACTTCGGAAGAGCACCTCCACCGCATCCAACAGGTCCTCCAAACACTGCGGAAGCACAAGTTGTGTGCCAATTTGGAAAAGTGCACTTTTGGCATGACCAGGTTCAGTATCTGGGATACGTTATTGATGGGTGTGGGGTACATGTGGATCCAACCAATATCCAAGTCATTCGGGATTAGCCAGCCCTAACTACTCTAACAGAGCTTCGCAGCTTTTTGGGTCTTGCTAATTTCTACCGTTGGTTCGTGTTGGGATTCTCTCATATCACTTGGCCCTTGAGTCAAGTCACCAAGAGAGGAGCGAAAGAAAAATTCTTCTGGTCAGAAACTCAACAGAAGGTGTTTGCAGAATTGAAACATCGCCTCTGCTGTGCCCCAGTGCTCACATTACCATACTTGCAACAA
This sequence comes from Pseudotsuga menziesii, assembly GCA_001517045.1. Classification (NCBI taxonomy): domain Eukaryota; kingdom Viridiplantae; phylum Streptophyta; class Pinopsida; order Pinales; family Pinaceae; genus Pseudotsuga; species Pseudotsuga menziesii. Next base: position 90,964 of record LPNX010528232.1, read on the forward strand.
CCATTTAAGATCAAGACAGATGCCTCTGACTATGCTACTGGGGTAGTCCTTACTCAACAAGGGCATCCAATGGCATATCACAGTGAGACACTATCCGACACAGTCCGCAAATATCCCACTTATGACAAAGAGATGTATTCGATTGTACAGGCTTGTCGACAATTGAAGCATTAAATTTTGGGGAAGGAAACGATCATCCACACAGACCATCGACCCTTGCAGCTCATATAGACACAAGGAAAGTTATAGAATGGTTGCCATCAGAAGTGGTCTACATAACATCAAGTAAAAGAAAGGAAGCACCAACAATGTTACAGGCTGCCTCAGCCAACCACCGATTGTGGCAATAACCACCGTGCTCAACTCTTGTGGGCATGAGACTTTTGATTGTCCGCTTCTCTACAAGAGCGATCCAGAATTCAGCCACACATACAAGACTCTCTTGGATGGAAACCAAGTTCCAAATTTTCACTTCCAGGATGCACTACTATGTCACATGGGACACCTTTGTGTTCCTTCAAGCGAGTGTGCCAAGATGATTTGGGAAGCACACTACAATCGGGTCGTTGGGAATTTTGGGCTTGAGAAAATAGTGGCAGTACTGCATAAGTGTTTCTATTGGCCAAACCTTCGACAAGACGTCGGGAATTACATCCAATCCTGCACTGCCTGCACCATTTCCAAACCGTCCATCAAGAAGCAAGGCCTCTATACTCCATTTCCTACCCCTACTCGACCTTGGGAATCCATCTCCATGGATTACATGTCGGGCCTTCCTTCTACTAAGCACGGAAATGACTGTGTGTTCGTGGTCATCGACAGATTCTCAAAGATGTCCATAATGGCGGCCTGCGAGAAGGATATCACAGCAGAAGCCACTGCTAAACTCTTCTTTGAGCGAGTGTGGGTACACTTTGGGATCCCACACTCTATAATATCATATCAAGACAGCAGGTTCCTTAGTACATTCTAGTCTAGCATATGGTCAATGCTAGACACCAAGCTCACAAATTCCACAGTTGTCCATCCCCAGACTGATGTCCAGACAGAGGTCGTCAACATGATGATCGCACACATTTTGCGCATGTACAACTCAAAGCATCCATGCACATGGGATGAGAGCCTCCCCTATGTACAACATAGTTATAACCAGGCCCTCCACATCTCAACCAACCATAGCCCCTTTTAAGTGGGCTTGGGATTCCAGCCACTATGTCCCATTGATGTAGCCATGCCATTTGCAGCTACTCAAGCTAATTCAGCTCATGTCCAGTCTGAATTTTCCAAGGGGAACAGCTTCATTGAGCACATTCAGCATATTCTCCAATAGGTTCATGACATATTGGATAGATCCAATGCTAAGCACAACTAGCGGCATGATTAGCATCGGGTGCAACACAACTTTCAAGTGGGCAAAAAAGTGTGGCTACATTTGTAGAAGGAGCGCCTTGCTGGACCCCACCGCAAGCTTCACCTGCTCCGATATGGGCCATACACCATCACCAAGGCTGTCGAGGACAATTCCTTCGATCTCAGTATTCCACCATTCCTTGGTCTGTACCCAGTGTTCAATGTGGACCACCTTCATCCCTACTTTCCACCTCTACTGGACACATCAGACGTGGCAGAACAACTCACACCAAAAGAAATTTAAACCCCGACTGCATGGAACAAGCCACAAATGATCGGATTATGGACACACAGATCAAGAACACCTTCCAGTAGAAGATCCAACTATATCGAGTTGTCAAAGCAGGCCAACTCCTTTACCAGGGAAAGTGGCTCACCAGGGACCAAGTTTAGCAGAAGTTTCCTCATCTCATGGAGGAACTCAACACAATGGGGACCATTGCTTCCTAAGGAGTGGAGGAATGGTCTAGGAGGATATTGGTGGCCACCCTCCTATTCCACTTGGACCCCCACCATTGTTTCTTTCGTTTTTCCAGTTTCATTAAATGTAGCACAATTCACTATTTTTGGCAGTTTTCGGGTCCTAAACTTCCAGAGCTGTTTGAGGCCCTAAACTACATTTTTTTGGCATCGAATGGTCGGGAAAATATAAGTCTGTTCCATACTCAATATTTTTTGTTTATGGATGTATTCCTTGAATAGATCTTTTTAACGATGTATCATGGATGTTAAACGAAGGTAGTATGCCAAAGTTACGACCCCAGGAAATTGATGTACCAAGTTACCCAACCGGGCCCACATTCTGGTGTTTCAGCTCCTAGGGTTAGGTTTTTGGATGTGTAGGGTTTCCATTGTTTCTCAAAAATATATAGGCCTTCAAGCCTCATTCTAACACAGAGTTCAGAGGCATGTAGCCGCCACATCTCTTCTCAAAGATAAGCTACCAGTACTCTAGCTAGTTTATTTCCATTCTGTATGTAAACAAGTTTCAGTTCTTTGATTAATGAAATGAAGTGTTATTTCCACTACATCTTTGTTTCTATGGTTATTTGTGTATTTTTTTGTGTTCCTGCATAAATCCGGATCAATTTTCCAATATGTGCATGGTAAAATATTTGATTCTGATAATTGAAATTCACCTAACAAACTGCGACATTAAAAAAAGCAAGTTAACATAAATAATATTAGTCCTTAATATTAATGTTAGAAAAATAGGATGACAGAGCAATAGCAATAAACAATAAAAAAATTGCAAATATTAAAACACATTACAAGAGAGACACGGATATAATGTAGTTCACCCAAGATGGGCTACGTCCTCATAGAAATTGCCAATCTGTTATTATTACACCATCCATCAAAATAAAGGGATGCAACCTATTACAAACCTGCTACACTTCATCTTTACTCTCTCACGGTCTCTCTCACACAACCACAAGGATCATTTTACAATGCTACAATACAATACACAGTCGTATTACAATGTGTTTATTTTATAAAGGGAATACCATGGTAAAATACCATGGGCTTCCCAAAACCATGGGCCCGTAAATCACTCATTATTGAACAAGTCATGACTTTGAAATTACAACATTTTACAAGGCATTTTTTCCTAAGTTTTCACTACGGGGGTGCTGACCCCGAACCCCCGCTAGGGGGGGGGGCTCCCGAAATAGTAATCACCCCCATGGACCCCCCTGACAACTATAGTGGTGGGATCACCCCCACACCACCCCGTCAGGTGTTGGGATCTAAACACGGATGAAATAACATCTCTGAATCATCAAGATCAGGATCCAAAACCAACAATTGCATCCCTATTTTATAAATTAAAGACTAACAATAGAGGAAAATATACAACCTTTATATTGTACATGTGATGATGAAATTAATACATTACAATATACATTAGGATTTGTGTGAGTCAAGTGTTTGATAACCATTCAAAACCTTCAGGTTCACCAACAACAATATACAAGATAGAAGATTTGTTGTTGAGCCATCATAAATAGGTTGGTGTGACTTCTTGAGTAAAGGAACATCATGAATTTGATCGAGGTTGTCCTCATTCATTGGAGTAAATGTGTCTTGGATAAATCTATTTAAATACCATCTTCCTCATTTGTATCCAAAATGTTATCTTCATCCATAGGATCATTAAGAACTTGATCATCAATTTTCTAATCTCCATGTTTCTCACCATATAAAGTGGTATTTCTACTACTATTTGGTAAATAACTTTATAGGGGTTGACATTTAGGGGGTGTTGTCTTTATAATTACAAACAATGTAATAAAATTAGTGTATATACAACAAATATTAAAACAATAAAACATATACATGATCATTATTACAAAGATTGCATTATATAGTGAATAACTTATTGCCAAGGGATGATATTCGTACCCCCCTTCAGTATGCCTGTTACGAAGAGAAAATTCCTATGGCTTGGGGGTACCACAATAAATATATCCTTTCCCATATGCAAGAGAAATAAGCACATCTAACACTAAGGGATATGAAATCGTACCTTATTCCAAACGGTTGAATTAGATCCCCATTGAGCTTTTCCAATGCAATTGCACTTACATTTTTCTCTCAACAACAACAAACAAAGAAAGCATGATATATATAAATGTGCTAGAGCTACTCTAGCATATATAATCAATCATGTATAAGCAAGCAAATACATCCATGGATTCAATATTCATATTTAAATGCACATGAATTGGACAGGAAAATATATTTCTATTAATAAAACAGACATACAATAGTGACAAACACTTTCGACACTTCTACGAACCGGAGAAACCGAGTCCTCCACCTAGGCCTCCATCACTTCAATCCTCCATCTCTCGATAGCAAGCTCACAAAGAAATGGAAAGCTTGGGAAGAACACTATGTGCTCCAAAGGGACAAAGGGATGCAAACTCAAGAACAAGCAAAAATGAGGCAACAATGGACTATAGTTTCCTTACTCTTCAATTTCTCTTCCTTCAATGTGTCCAAGAGGCTCAATATATAGCACTCCAAAGAGGTAATGGAGGGTCGAGTCCGAGATTTCTCAAGGCATATGGAAGGCCAAGAGTTAAGATATTCAGACTCATATGAGGAAAACTCCAAAAATATTTGTCTTTATGCATACCTCTCGATGTACGTGAGTTTGAGGTCAAAATCTGTGTATACATGCCAGTATGTCTTTAAAAGTCGCGTATAGTTATAAACAGGTGATTTTTGGGGATAATCTTGGAACATCAAAGTATAATCTAAGTTCGTGGGATCCAAAGAGTCTGTATAGGGACATGGAAGGCCATAAAGGTGTGATCTACCAAGTGTGGTAAAATAAGCTATAACAGATGCCCCCTAATGTGTGATGTCAAAGGGGTAACATGATGGCAAAAATACATGATATAATCCATCCTAGAAGTGGAGTAATGAATACCCAGGTGGAAGAACCAGCCACTCATTAGTATGATACAATAATCAATCTCTGCATATGACTACAAATACATATAGCAGTCCCGGATACATAAGAGTACAATGGCCATGAATAGGCATGATATACAAATGTCATGTGTGGTCATAGCCACGTGCAATATACAATGGATCAAGATCTCCATAGTGGATGAAGATATTTGATATACACTGGAAACTGGAATGAAAATCACGAGAGCTGAAATCTCATGAACATTGGAACGATCAAGGAGGTAGCATATATGGAATTCCACCAAGCTGAAAGGTCTTCTACACAAACCGCTACGAGTACATGTCCTACTATGTGAATAGATGTGTCGAGGTCGAACATAGTAGTCCTTCGTATGATTACCGGTCATTGATGTATACTATTAACAGACGCAAGATAACCCACCGATAATGAAAATGGGAATCAAGGTACAGAGTGCAATCTAACAAGTGTGAATAAATGTGTTGTGGTTGAACACTTGAAAGAATCCATCGATCAGGGGTCATTGATGTATTCCAAAAACTATCTATGGTGAGAGGACCTACCACTAATGACTGTAAGTCTCAAGGAACTCAAATGACTCTAGACTGTTATTCCAGAATAAATGATCTGAAGTCGATGGAATGGAATTTGTCGGAAGGAGGGAATTAAGGCATCTCCCATCAACCAACATGAGGTACTCAACAATATTGTATAATGTGGAATAAACCAACGAACAAGATGTGAACGAACCAATAACAGTATCAGGAATGGCCGACATGCAAAGTCAAGATAACTGAGGAATGGCCAACTCAAGATTCAACTTTCTTCGAACAAGATCATAAGGAAAGTGGTGACTGAAGGTAGGCAGTATGGAATCGATATGCAAACTGGGACATCTTTGTGACGTAGGAGGCATCAACAGAGGATCCATGGGGACTAGAAGCATAACCGGTTGGTGGAGATAAAATTAGAGTAACGAGTACAGCTCCTAAATTCTCACTAATAACCCAACCAACGGATGTGATATATAGTGATCTATTCGAAGGCGACACGACTCAACTGCTGCCAAAGATAATATCGTTTCCCGTCTGGCTTTTTATGTTTTTTTTATTTTTTTGGACTTAATAAGATATTTTGAAAAGCTTGAAAAATAATAAAAGTGCTTTATAGTACATAGCTAGGAGGAGACGAGTGTCAGGGACAAGCAAACTAGTTCCATGCAGTGGAACATACCTATGCTCAATGCAAGAAAGTATGTGTAGGATAACGACACTCAGGGGAAGGTATCCTCCTGATAAAGGGGTGATCAAGCTGCAAAGGATATGAAAAAGGCTCTTCTTGGTTAGACATGAGACAAGATCGGGCTACATGGCTTATAACTCTGAAGCAGGGAGTCAGCATAAATCTCAATAAGGAAAGCAAAACTCATTAAATGCAATTACAACTTGATATACAATGGTCTCCCTGTGGGGAATGTCCAGCATAAAGTTCAAGAGGAGTATGAAGCTCTTGCTCAAGGACATGGCAGGACTATAAGGGACTCCCCAAACCTAAAGGAGAAATATCAGCATGGGCACCAAATGCAAATGGGATCTAACTAGGGCGCCCATGTATAGGAAATCTATACCTCTTACATAATGTCACTTCTAATAGCAGAATAAAGGTTCTGTGACATTACGAAGTGGGTTCCTAGCTAAGGTCAAGATGAAATGGTCATAAGGCAATGCATAATGCAAGCAGATGTGAAATCCTAACCTATATGCCAGTTCAGACATTATACCTATGATGGGCACGAACAGGTCAAAGCCTCAGAGAGAGTGTACAAAAGATGGACCTTACATGACAACAATATTAGTCCAAAACAACTAGAAATAGTCAGTAAAGAGTCCAAACTATAGGACATAGGGAGGATTGATCATGACAACTACATTAAAAGGAAACAATGCAGTGGATGATGGGACATAAGAAGGAAAGTAAGGCGTAGACCCAATGTTCACGTATCCACTACCACCCCTGTGATGGTGAACACTAGTGTTAAGACTAGACGAAGGGAGTGAAAATCCTCCACAAATGGAGTAGAGGATGGAATATGGTCACTCCCGAATCTATGAGCAAGGTAAGGGGCTATGGTGCCCCCTAGTACAACACCAGGATCCGCACTAGGACTAGGAGAAGTTGATGGGATACTAGTAGTGACATAAGGCATGCCAAACATAACAAGTCCTGAACTCAAGAGAACATAAATATACTCAAGTAACCACAATCCCAAAAGCCAACTAGCACACAAAGAGCATACTCCTAATAAAATCTACAACCAAAATTCAAGCAAGCCAAGGGGAGGATAAGTGAGCTCTGGAATGCAGCAAGTATATTTCACCTAGGAGAGGCCCAAAACTCCCATACACTACAAGAAGAGGTGCGTAACCAGTTATAGTGGCCCTCGGATTCAACGTGTAAAGCGATTATGATGTCTGGCCCCTACCTAGCTAGGAAACTCACAGAATAACCTCTGCAATACCCCCTATGATACCTAGGTAAGGCAACTAAGGTCACCCCAATATAACCAATGTTCAGGAAGACAGTCGCAGGCGGAATCGACCGTATGGGAAGGGTAGCAAAGCCTAAATCTTGAAAGCACCAACCGATACCTCAAAATCCCCCAAATACGAATACGATCCTAGAAATATCTTCGGCGCTCATAGAAAGTGGCCAAGGTCTATCCCAACCACAATCGTGTGCACTACCTCATGTGTAAGAGGAGCTTCCTAAGAAACACTAATTATACCAAGGATTTCTCTCTCACTTGGACAGACGCCTCCTTGTTTTGTTTAGTAGTCTTGGAGAATTAACTCACAATGAACTTTTCCAAGACTCTAAATCCTAATCTTGTTGGTGAACCCTATAAAGAAAAATGTGTAATTCATTTTAATTAAGCGTTGATTTTAATGGTTGTGATTACTCAAAGGGAAATGGTCGTGCAACTAATGATATTATGACTCGGTAGTGAAATAAATGTGCACACCTAACAAACAATGCCAAGTGCAATCTTGTCTAAATGAGAAAGTGGGGTATGCCACTACATGAGATGCATATATATTCATTCATTTCCAAATGACAATGCAATTCGTCCTATATGAAATCCTAAACACAACTCTCATCCAAGCAATCCATTGCAAGTACCTCCTTAAATCCATATGTGAGATGCAAGTAAGAATGCAACTATATAATTATTTTGTATTTTCAATATAAAAGAATGAAAATGCAATAAAAGACATTAAAATTCTTAGTCTCTGCAGCAAGAATAAAACACAAGCCGAGAAAGACATCGAGACAAAAATACTAATGCACTAATGGAAAAACAAAAAAGGAGATAAATGAATAGAACTACTTCCAAAGAAAAATCAATGAAAAAGCGGTCTCTGGTCACGAAAGAAGTGGTCAATAGACACCATCAGAACCCAGGAAGACCCAACCACACTCACAACCCACCCAACAACTTCCCACATCAAACTCAACTAAAAAAGGGAGGATATACGCGACTGTTTAAAGAACAACAACATATGTATGTGACTTTTAGCCAAAAACATGCATGCATACGTGACTTTTGGCCAAAAAACTGCGTATACAGAGAAGAAAGTGGTAAAAAGCAAGCCAAGGGTCAAACCACTCTAAGGGAGTGTCAATGGATGAACATACTACTAAATGCGACACCGAAACGGGGAGAAACAGAGAGCAAGTCAAGCACATTGTGCATCCAACCCCAAATAAAAAACAAGGAACCTCCCCAACGGAGTCACCAATTATGTTACAGAGAGAAACTTCCTATGGCTTGGGGGTACCACAACAAATAGTATGACACCAGAAATCAATCCTTTCCAATATGCAAGAGCAATAAGCACATCTAACACTAAGGGATATGAAATCGTACCTTATTCCAGACGGTTGAAGTAGATCCCCATTGAGCTTTTCCAATGCATTTACACTTACAATTTGCTCTCAACAACAACAAACAAAGCAAGCATGATATATATAAATGTGTTAGAGATACTCTAACATATATAATCAATCATGTATAAGTAAGAAAATACATCCATGGATTCAATATTCATATTTAAATGCACTTGAATTGGACAGGAAAAGATATGTCTATCAATAAAACAGAGATACAATAGTGACAAACTATGTCAGCACTTCTGCGAACTGAAGAAATCGAGTCCTCCACCTGGGCCTTCACCACTTCAATCCTCCATATCTCAATAACAAGCTCACAAAGAAAAGGAAAGCTTGGGAAGAGCACTATGTGCTCCAAAGGGACAAAGGGATGCAGACTCAAACACAAGAAAAAATGAGGCAACAATGGACTATAGTTTCCTTACTCTTAAATTTCTCCTCCTTCAATGTATCCAATAGGCTCAATATATAGCACTCCAAAGAGGTAATGAAGGTTCGAGTCCGAGCGTTCTCAAGGCATATGGAAGGCCAAGAGTCAAGATATTCAGACTCATATGAGGAAAACTCCAAAAATATTTGTCTTTATGCACACATCCCGATGTACGTGGGTTTGAAGTCAAAATCTGCGTATACATGCGAGTATGTCTTTAAAAGTCATATATAGGTATAAACAAGTGATTATCTGGGATAATCTTGGAATATCAAAGTATAATATAAGTCCATGGGATCCAAAGAGTCTGTATAGGAACATGGAAGGCCATAAAAGTGTGATCTACCAAGTGTGGTAAAATTAGCTATAACAGTGCCCCTTCTTCCTGCAATGTTTTTCAGTTGTTGTTCTTAGAATTGTTTTCATTTGCAAACCCCTACAATCATTGCAAGGGAAATAACATTTTCCATCAACCTTCACCTCCAATGTTGCCCTAAACTGAGCAAGCCTCCTTGCATTTTCTTCCGCAGTGTATTTATAATACATTCTAATTTCCTATAAGAGCCAATTCAATAGAATCAATACACATACACACACACACACAACCAATTTCACAAATGTAACTACATTAATTCAACCAATTTGATGCAGTAAAACCCTAACCAATTCAACCTATAATTTCATGTAGTAAAATTCAAATCTTTTTAAAACTGCAATGAACTTTTCAATAATATATTAACCAAAATTATGGGAAAACACACTGGCCTCCACACCATATCAAGCATTAACAACCTTGTGAAAGAAGTATATAAAAACCTAAAATTTCATGCATCGAATAATGATGGCGAAAAAATAATTTCAAATGTTGCAATGGAAAAATTTATAAATGAATTTCCCTATGAAAACAAAATTATATAAATTTCAGAGTTATACATATGAAGTTAACCCATGATAAAGTCATATCATGGTTTTAAAATTTCTTAGAATAGATTTATATATATTAAAGAAGACTTGACCATGGGGCATAGCTCGAGTGGTTGGGAGATTTGGTTATTATGCTCCCCACCTGGGTTCGAATCTCGCTAGGGACATTTGCTCCTTGGGAGCCCTTGTATGTAATGAAATATTAGGCTGGTGAGTCGTTTATTGTGATTGGCCCTCTCGGGGGTTGTTGTTGCTCGTTCATGTATACTTTCCATAAGAGATATTTTCTCCGGTGGACATAACCATGGTGTAAAATGGGCTTCCATGCTAAACCACCTTTCTACAAAAAGGTCCATGGGGCTTAGCTCAGGTGGTTGGGAGATTGTGTTAATTCACTCCCCACCTAGTTTCGAATCTCACCGGGGACATTTGCTCCTTGGGACCCTTGTATGTAATGCAATATTAGGTTGTTGAGTCGTTTATCGTGATTGGCCCTCTCGCGGGTTGTTTTTTCCCATTCATGTATACTTTCCAAGTGAGTATAAGAGATATTTTCCCAAGTGAATGTAGCCATGGTGTAAACCGAGCTTGCATGGTGAACCATTGTTTATACAATATATACACTGGTGGGTTAGCTCAAGTGGTTGAGAGTTGTTTGCGCTAGTAGAAGGTCCTGGGTCAAATCCCTGAGTGGCTATACAGGGACCTCACTCGATGTCCCCACCAGGTTAGGCCCCGTAATCAGGGCTGACGGTTTACCTCGGGTACCATCCTAAAAAAATGGGGAAGTACTTGAGGGTTTCCCGAGCGATGATCCATCTTAATATATATATTAAAGGAGACAAAAAAATTAAAAATAATGAGCTTGGAACTCATTGGATGTGTTAAAACAATACTTGATAGAAACGTTTGAGTTAGGTAGATAAAAAAATTACATGTGTTAAACCAAAACTTGATAGAAAAAACGCAGATCAAACGATCACCAAAAGCAATGTTTCAACTATAACAAATTTGTCAAAATTTGTTTCATGCACATATATTTATAGATCGATGCTCGTCGAAATTTCGACGAACATATGATAAGGTTATTGTTGACCAAAAAGAAAAAGTCAACGACCGTTGCCTAGGCACATGTGGTTCACACATGTTAAACAAGCAGTCGATATTACAATGCAGTTGTGTCGCACTATGGAACAATCGTCGAGCATTAGGGTTAAAATCAAAAAATTTCTCACTTTTAATGTATTATTGGACAAAAAAATTGATTTTATCTCAACCATCGCAATATTTCGTCAAATTTTCAGCCATATGTACTAGTGTTATATTTTTTGTCTCTATCCCTTGTAATATATTTTCTATTATTATTCAATTATTTTCCCTTCTTCCTAACCTATTTTACCGTTTAAACTTCATTCCTTTATTTGGCCTGATCTTCTATAATGAGATTTTCATTCATAAATATTCTTAACCCTTTTAGACTCTGAGTTTTAATGGGTATTCCATTTTTATTATTTTGCATAATCTCTATGCTTTTATGAGGCAAGATGTTTCAATTTCTAATTTATTTATGTAGTTCTTCCTTGACAAGTGCAAGTGTGTCCTCATTTATCTTCTTTTTCAAACAAACTATTACAAGATTCAAGGTGTTTTTATTATGTTCATGGTCTAACTCTATAAGCTTATCCATTCCCTCTTTTTTTGATTGGTTCTAAATCTAATTTATCTTCCAAACTATTTAGGGCCAAATTGTTATTTAGTTTTTCTTCTAACTTGTTAATATTGTTCTTAGTATTAACATTTTCTAGATTATTGACCTCCTCTTCTTGGGTTAATTGTTTCTTTTTTTGGCTTTACTCTTCCATTTTTTGAAATTTAATCTTTGTTTTACAATCTGCTTAGGTATAAAACAATTTATTAAACAAGATCTAAATTATAAAGAGAAATAATACAAACGAGAGTACGGAATTTTGAGAATTCATAATTTTTGTTATAGTGTATAATTTTTTTGCTCTCTTGACGAGGGACTCCTAATGGACCCCATTACATCACTAGGTTTATAGAAATAAAGAAATATAAAAAATAAATTATAAACAAGACTAAGAGAAGAAACTTTTACATTTGATTAGGTCAAGTTTTTTTTAATGGTATAATGTTTTTCTTTTCAATTGTATTGACTATAAATTTATTCTAGTTCATTTTCATGACACGTTTTTTATAAGGTTTTCAATATCCAAAAAACAATTATTATTTTTAATTAAATCAATTTCAAAAAATTGAAAATTTCCATGATTTTTAAAATGCTACATGACATCCTTAAGATTTTTAAAATGCTACATGACGTGGTTAAGATTGTTTTGTTTACTAAAATGCTACATGACATCCTTGAGATTTTTAAAATGCTACATGACATCACATAGGTTAAAATTGTTTTGTTTATTAAAACAATATTTTAATGTTTTTATAAGAACAGTTTGACATAACACGTTACAATAAATAATTAACTAATATTTTCAATTTTCACATGCAACTTAAACTTTAATTATAATAAAAAAAACTAACTTATAACATATTCACTTATTTTTAATGACTTTTTATTATAATTATTTTATAATATAAATGATGCCTTTTTATTATAATTATTTTATAATATAAATGATGGTTAATTTTTTTTTTAAATCACAATTTTTTTTAGGAAAGACTTATTTTAGAAGACTTAAAGCGTTTCTTCAACTTTTACATTTTAAAAAGGAATTTTGCAGTTCAACAGATTTGATCTCTCTATGCCTTTGGTGATCCCCGTTTAATATAGATCTATGTTAGTTTAGAAGATAACAAACCCAATATACAAATTCGAAAACTATGTCCACATAAAATAATTAAGGTAAACATACACTAATAGAATCTCAGAAATTAAAATCACATAAGAAAAAAACATTATTTGATTTTTATTAGAGTTATTTAAACATTGAGGATTTTAACATTTTTCATTGTTGATTAATATTATTAAGAAAGAACTAATTTTTAGCTAAATAATAAAAATAATACATTATTTGATTTTTATTAGAGTTATTTAAACATTAAGGATTTTAACATTTTTCATTGTTGATTAATATTATTAAGAAAGAACTAATTTTTAGCTAAATAATAAAAAATGAATTCTTAAACTTGAGTGAAAAAGGTAACATTTATTCCTCCCAACTACCTAAATAACAATCAATAAACATAATACTTTTATCATTAATTTTTTTTTTTACTCATACATAATGACTATCATAATGACATGATACATATGATTATCGTAATGCTTTTGTTGCTAAAACTTAAAACTTAAGAAGAATTTTTACTTGGATGTGAAAAATATTTGATTAATTACAATAAAATATTTCAATAATATTACTCAGACGTGACAAATATTTGATCAATAACAATAAAATATTTCAATATTTTTATTTACATAGACGTGACAAATGTGTGATCAATTACAGTAAAATATTTTAATAATTACTGTTTAACTATGCAGTAGATGATGAGAGCGTCAAGCTGCCACGTATAGTTTCTTCACTGAAAAGGCGTGCCGGTTGTTGGTTTGGCCTGGCCCACAGCAGCTCTAAAGTCTTGAGAACCACGTCATCACAATGACGTTGCCGTTATAACGTCAGAGAGTTGGTGGCGCACACACGCCAGATACGTGACGGAAAAGATTCCACGTTTGAAAGAGTACGTATCTGGAAAATTGAAGAAAACGCTAAATTTGGTTGGCGGACGTTGCCCTCTAGCTAATTTGCGGTGCGGGGCCTGCGGGCTATCAGTTCCTCTGTACAATTTACCTCCAAATTTGGCGGTGACCTCTGACATTAATGCAGACTAATGGGCCCCGCGATGCAGTATAAATTGCCGTGTAGACGGAAGTTGTGTACCCCGTGGGCCCTAACCCGGGTATTTCGCGAGAGAGACCATGCCATTTATTTTCTGGATTGTCGGCCGATAATAATAAATTCCGTGAGCGAAGGAGACATAGTGCAGAGCTTGCGAGGCGAAAACCGGAGGAAAGAAAGATAGAGAAGCGAGGTTGAATTCTGTTGATGGGTTTCAACATCGATCCCGCGGCCACACCCGTGGCTGTAGAGACTGCGACGAGTAAGCGTCCTCTGGAATCATCTTCAGCTTCAGCGGAGGAGAATCCCAAGCGGCCATGCGCGGCCGTCGCCGATACAGATGTCGATGGCTTTGAAGAGTTCTACGCTCTGCTGCAACGAATCGAAGCCACAGAGAAGCACTGCTTGAGAAGTCGCGGGGCTCCTCGCCAAGAAACCGCTGCGAAATGTGTAGATGCTGGGAAGGACGATAAGGCCAAAGCTGTTACGTCTCAGGCATCGTGGCGGCCTTCATTCAAGTGGGAGGATTTTTCACCCCTTGGGAATCGAAACCGCGACGTCGACTCGAAGGCCAGCGACGGGAATCTGCAGGGAAGAGAGCGAGTGTCGCCGCCGGAAGCGAGTCGGGACGGAGAAAGAAGCCTGGATCTGAATTTACCACTGTGATTAATTATATTAGGGTTAGAGGACTAGATTGAAGGCATTGTCGTGGCCAAACAAAAGGCAGACATCGTAGCATATATGACTTTTTCTGATCCAATTCTGTAGACACAGCTTTAAAATGCCTGTAAACACATTTGATGTCAGTCTGTATTCTCTTTAGGTTTCAGTTCTGCGTTCAATTTTTTTTTTGGTTCTTTAGGGTTTATGTTTCGATCTTCTGAATTCACTCAACCCTCGATCTGTTCGAGTGGTGGTATATTTTCCAGGTAATGAATGCGCCAGTTCGATTTAAAATCCAGAAATTAATTGATGTTGTTGAGTGTTCAAAGCAAGCCTTTCACGCCTAGCAAGGCTTTTGGAGAAAAGTGCCATCTTAAAATAGAATAAATTAAATTAAACGATGTAGACAAATAATTATAGAACTCACTTTATATGTCCATTAAAGAAAAACTATCCAGGTAATAAATTAAAATTATTTAATATATATGAAAATGGGGTTATATGTATAGCTTTATTTCCGGGTAATAAATTAAAGTTATTTAATATACATGAAAATGGGGTTATACATATATATAATAAGAAAATGAGGTTGTGAGATTTCTTTCATATTCATATATATGAGACTCGTAGTCACTTGTGGGTTGTTTATATGTATATATATATAATAATTTTTATTTTTATTTTTGGAAAAAAATTAACTTTTTATATTTATAAAGGAATCTATATATATATATCCACAAACCTATGGCATCATTTTGTCCTTTGTGTATCCCACATTAGGCTTATAGATTCGTATTATGAGCTTGTTTGGGAACATGTTGTTGAGGGAAGTTATACCCCGAAGATTGGATATCAACAACATTGTGCCTTTTCTTTCGAAGCTGATCCACAATGGTGGTAACTTGGACTTTGGAAATTTAAATGCTTTCGAAGCTGATCCACAATGGTGGTAACTTGGACTTTGGAAATTTAAATGTCTTTTGAAGGCGAAAGTTTTTATGTGGTGCGCCCTCGCTAATAGAATCCCAATTTGGGATAGAATGCAGAAAAGATCCTTGGCTGGTGCACTCTGTTCAAATAACGAAGAAAATGCCAATCATCTTTTCTTCAATTTTTATTTTGCATCTCAGGTTTGGAACCCTGTTAAATTTCAGATTTGAATTGGTCGGACAATCCCTTGAAGATGCTTGGAAAACTTGGTCCTCCTCTCCACACTTGGCACACATTAAAGCTCTTCCCCTTCTCCATATCTGGGAAATTTGGCTAGCCCGAAATGTTTCAATCTTTCAGGAAAAAACCTCTTCTCTCGAAGCCATTGCGAAACAAGGCCTCGACATTTTATCCTATTTCCCTCAAACGAAAAATGCATCAGTAGTAAGGATAGTCACAAAAGAATAGATTGACAAGTCAATGTTGTGGGCATTTTTTGACAGGGCTTTTCAAGACCACAAATGTGGGGGTGACACCCTTTTTTTTCGTAATCAAAACCACCACTTTCATATTCAAATGGGCTTAGGGGCTAGAAACAACAATTTACCAGGGCTTGTGGCTTTGAGACTCCTTTGCTTTTCTTTGAAAAAAGATTGTAGAAGGATCTAGATTTTCGAGGATTCATTAGTGATTATCAACTAGGTGAATAAAGTCCAAAGATGTAGAAATCTTGCTCTCAATACACTCTTTGAAGAAGTTATCAGACTTTTGACAAACTTTGACCACATTACCTGTCGTCATGCTTACAAGGAAAGAAACTCTGATGTAAATCGCCTATCCAAAGAAGGATTGATGTTGGAGCATGGCACCTGGAAATTTTTGGAAACTAGGAATGCAGAAGTATATGAGTTCTACCACAGGTCGATTGTTGATTTGAATCATTTCGTCAACACCTCATGAATAGTCAGCCACTTCAGTTGAAGATGCGGATTTTTTTATTATCAATATTCTAGTTTTCCTCTTCAATTTCAATGGATAAGAGCACGATGATGAATTACATGTAGGTTTTTTGAAGCAATGGGTTTTTTGAAGCTACAGTTTTTTTTGTCTCAGATAAATAAGGAAACATGACTATTTTTTAGTCCCTTCGGTGACGTACATGCAATTTTTATTAAGTTACAGTTTATGTGACTTGGATAAAATGGGGATTTTAGATCTATGTTTTATTATAACTTTTTCATTATGACAGCATACACAATATGTACTAACACTTATGGTTGATAAACCAGTGTAGATCCAAATCCTAGGCTCTATCAAGCACCGAGATGGATCAAATCTCTCGAGGTGCAAACCTCTTCTTAGGTATCCATTGATTAATTCAAACCAAAAGACACATCTTTTTATTTAAGGTCCACATATAATTTTATTATTATTAATATTTAATATTATTTATGGCCGACATATAATATTTTTTATTATTTTTTATTTTGTTAAGAACAAACATTGCATCATTTCCCCACACATGGTTTTAAAACCATATGCAATGCCCTCCTACAATCATAGGTTGTTTAGGAGGCCTTGCACATGGTCTTAAAACCATTTGCAAGGCCCTCCTAAACCATGTGCAATATAACCATGGGTTGTTTAGAATGCTTTGCAAAATTCAATTTTGTGTTTTTTTCTTGACCCACATATTTTTTTTACGATAATTAAATTTTTACTTTTTTATTATTTTGTTAGGTAGGAAGATTACAACATCTCCACCATATTAGATTGTTTTTGTGGCCTACATTTATTTTGGCCAATTAGAAAATTTATTTTTTATTAATAAAAATAACCTTACGAAAGTGATATTATTTTTTATTTTGTGTTACAAAATCTCTCCCATAATATTCACTATCACTATTAATTTTTGCCGACATGATACAAACGTTACTAACGTTACATCACGTTACAAGATCTCCCCCATACTGAGTTGTAGAGTGCCTTTGGCGCAATAAAATTCAAGTTTTTTTTCTTCAAAATATATATATATATATATATATAATGATCTTAATGGATTATATATATAATAAAATTTATATTAAAAAAATTAAAATCTTTATATTTATAAAGGAATATATATATATATATATGAAAATGGTGGAGATTGAGCAGAAATATATATATGAAAATGGTGGGCAATGAGCACTTGTGGGGTCGTTAGTATATTTATATATGATGAGCAATGGGCATTTGTGGGGGTGGTTAGTAACCTTGGATGGACCGTATGAAAAGTCCAAATAAGAAAGTGGTAGGCACTGGCCACTTGTGAGAGGGTATGAAAAGTCCAAATAAGAAAAAGGTGGCCACTGGTCACTTGTGCGGGTGGTTAGGGACCTTACCAAAAGTCCTTTTGGTTTTTCCACATGTTTATGAAAAGTCTATTATAACAATCGGTTCATATGCATAATGTGAACGGAGTTTTATATTTATATATAATGATCATTATTATTAATATTAAATTATTTAAAACAAAAATTAATATAATTGTTTTTAGTGAAATAATTTGAATTAAATTAGTATCATAATTATAGAATTTGTCTCCATGTTTATGAAAAGTCTAATATAACATTTAAGTTCGTATGCATAATGTGACAGCAGTTTTATATATATATATATATATATATATATATAAAAGTTTATATGCATAATGTGAAAGGAGTTTTATATTTATATATAATGATCATTATTATTAATATTAAAATATTTAAAATTAAATTAATATAATTATTTTTAATAAAATAATTTGAATTAAATTAGTATTATAATCATATTTTAATAGTTAAATTTTATTATTAAAATAACTAAATTAAATTAATATCACTATTTTTATTGAAATAATTTAAATTAAATTAGTATCATAATCATATCTATTAAAGTAACAATTAAATTTAAATTAATATCATTATTTTCATTAAAATAATTTAAAGTAAATTAGTATCAAAATCATATCTATTAAAGTAACCATTAAAATTAAATTAATTTCATTAAAATAATTAAAATAAATTAGTATCAAAATCATATCGTAATCGTTATTAATTTAATTAAAAATACTTAAAATTAAAATAATATTTTAATATTGAATTAAATTAATTTTATCTTCACTAATTCAAAATAAATTAATATCATAATCTTATTTTCATTAAGCTAATTAAAATTAAAGTAATACTATAATCGTAAAGGCTTCCTCGGAGAGGATTTATTTTTAGATTACTTGTAAAGTATCTTCTTTTATTTTTATTTTGAGATGAGATTAAATTAATATTACAATGTATCAATGTATGCCTTTATTTAAAGAAATAACATGTTTATCAAATGGCAATTAACCTCTTTCCTAGAATATTTAAATGAGACATTGTATAATCGCAAAGACCAATAATGGTGGGTAACTCTAATATACTTCCTTAAATTTGAACCAGTGTTTTCGGGATATATGTTTAAAAGAAAAAGTGAAAATTGAAAATATATATGCTTTTTTTAAAATTTGCATATTATATGTTAATTTTATTTTTTTAAGTATATTAGTTTTATATAATATTATTTTAGTTATAATGTGTTTAATCATACTTCATTGCAGTGTATCCGACAATTTGTTTTAAGTATGTTAGTTTTATATAATATTATTGTAATTATAATGTGTTTAATCATAGTTCATTGTAGTGTATCTGACAATTTTGTTTTAGGTGTATTAGTTCTATATAATATTATTTTAGTTTCATAGTGTGTTTAATCATACTTCATCGTAGTGTATCTGACAAGGTCGTTTTTCTGGACACATGGTTCCATGGTTAGGTTTACTTTTAATGTTGGATATTATCATGATCCATTTTGAAAATATGATAATGTCTCGATATAGATGAAATGGTTTGTAGTTATTTTTTTATGGGAAAGTTATGATAGAGGTTCATGGAATCTGTTTTGGAAGAACATTGGTGTTCAAACCTTGTCACGAGGATTATGAAGATATTTGAGGGAAATGTATAAGTGTATGAGATGTAAAGCTTTTGTTTGGAGCTTGAAATTTTTGGAAAGATATATTTTGATGTATCAAAGATTGAATTTTGGTTGGAAGCTATTTTTGGATATGTTTATAAATGTTTTTTTTTTTTTTTTCCAATGTGGTTCACGCGTCGGCTTGACCAACGGGCTACATCCACGAAATAATTTCAAGAGGGCCCACCCGAAGGGGCCTCACTCTCGGCACACTTCATGCCTAACCCCAAGAGCGTCGAGGAGAATGGATCCGCGACCTCACATGCCGAGAGGCCTAACTACGGTGCTTGACCGATTGAGCTAACTCTTGGGGCTCTATTTATAAATGTTTTATGTAAGCATTTGAAAAAATGTAATTTTTAAAAAAATATATAAAGGTTATGAGTTTTTTTTTTGGAAAAAAATATTTGTTCTTCTACTCAGTTCCTAATGCTACGCAGGGAGGGCATTTGACAAGGTCATTTTTTTCACACATTGCTTTATTTTTATGTACTGGCATCATAATACTCGTCCTTCCACTCCATTCATGATTCCATGCAAAGAGGAGAGCATTTGACAAGATCGTTTTTCTCCACACATTGTTTTCTTTTTATGTCCTGGCATAATAATACTCGTCCTTCCACTCAATTCATAACTTGATGTGTATTCTCTAGTTAGTTATCAAAAGAAGCTACCATTGAAATCTTGAATAAAACTCCCACTTTGAGGAAGACATGGCCACCCCTGCTACACTATTAAATAATCTTGTTGATCAAGGAATGAAATGACTCCTTAGTTGTTTGGATGAGCGTCAATCTAGAATTGGAAAATGTATCCAAGTTTGTTAGTTTAGTGTTTTCCTTTTCATTGATTTATAATGCAAATATTAATAAGGGTCATTCTAGCCCGGATGCAGGTGATAATTCCGGCAACATCCATCATGTTCTCCAGCCACCGACTCAGGCACGTGTAAGGCTGAAAATATCCCACTATGCCAGCGCCCTTCATCAACCTACTCAGGATTCTCTGTGCATGGGAGAAATTTCCCCGGTCACTTCGGCGCATGCGAACTGGGCTAGCAAAGGTACGTCCTCCTAGGTCCATTCATGGCTCGGCTGCGAGGTTTAATGGTGACAGGTACGTGGAATGACAGGCGGTTAATTCAGCACCAGGTCGTGTTTTATGTTATGGCTGGTACCAGCATTTGGTTCGCAGTCTGGTGGGAAGTTTGTAGAGTCTCCGTTGTTGTGCATTCAAGGGCCCGCGATGGTAAATTCACTCCACTACGTATTGGTTTCGGGCTCAGGTTAGCGGCAATGTCTCGCCAGAGAGGAACCCCTAGACGTGCTAGTTCAGGAAGGGCCAAAACCCAGAGGGGTTGCAATGCGCCAGTTCCGGCAAATTATGAACCGCATATTTCTCCGCAAGTTTGTGTATTGGTGGAAGCCTGGGAGAACAAGGTTCTCAATCACAATCTCTCAACAGGCGAGGAAGGTGGTTGAATTAATCACTACTGGATGCTGAAGAATATGCTCTGCAATCTGGCAGAGGACATGCTTAGTAATTGGGCGGAGGCTCGGATTGCAGTTCACTCCATGAAAGCAAAAATCCTTGAGATGGATGCTCAACTCACGGCCATGGACAACTCTTTTTCATGGAAGGGAACGACAAGCATTTCAAGTCTGAATGTTCACAAAACGGGGGGTATTACTCAAGGCGGCATTGCGAGTGGTAGCGAATCTGGAGGTCGGGCTCTAACCAGTTTAGGTGGCAGTGGTAGCTCAACGGGGTGCTCCACTAAAACACCACTTGCCAAGCCTTTTTCGGTTCCATCAACCGTTGAACCTCTCCTCAAGCGACTGAAGGACTCGTCGGCCCAGCAGCCTGAGCAGCAACCGCCTTCTCTGACTCCAACACCGAATGCCGCCACCAATTCTCCCACTTTGTCGCAGGAAGAATGATGGGCTTGCCCCATCACTGAAGAAATTCCCTCGGTTTAATGTTCGTTTTGAATAGGTTTTATTTGGTCCCGTCTCTAAAAGGTTTTCTGGTTATAGTCTAAGCTTTTTTAGTTAAAATTGTATGTCTTTTTTCAGTTTGGCTCCGCTCGTATATAGGAGTATGATATGTCTTTTATGGATCTCTATAACTCAGTCTCTAAGTTTCTCAGTCATGAACATCTTTATTGTGAATCTGGTTAGAAGGATGATATTTTTTTGAGAGGCTCTGGAGGAGGTTTTGCCTCTATCAACCTCAGACAACCATGATGTCTGTATGTAATTTTTTTGCCCCTTTAATATAATATATTGTGCAGTTTACAAAAAAAAATAAGGGTCATTCTATCTTTGGTCTATATTTACTCATAACACTTACTTTAAAAATCTAAATTATATTCTTCCTAGAACTGTTGTTAATGATAAAATAATGGGCTTCAAAAACCTTGAGCTATTGTAATCAATAGATCCTCTTTATCCACTTCACTTCAAAGAATGAATTTGGATCTTGTTCCCTCAATCCACTAATTCCTACACAAAGTTACTCAACCTATAAGTAGGGAGAGAAGGAGTACGAGGCTTTCACTGTTCCTTTAGTTTATTCCCAGGTAGTAATCTTGGGTTGTGGTGCTCTCATTTGTGATATGATAAAGGGAATTGTTAATGTATTAAGTCTAAAAGTAGTAGCCAAACCCATTATGCGGATAGTGCAAAGTTTAGATTAACTTCGAAAAATTAGATAACATTTTTTTCAACTCATTCTTTTTGGGTTAATAGTCTTATTAATATTTTATTCCTTCCAATATCTAGTGATACATTGTCTAGTATATTCAATGATAGTGAAACAATAATTACATTTCAAATAGAGATTGACACTTGTCTTGGGCACTATCAATTGATTTCATGTGCACTATTGAACCTAAGTTTTTGAAGTGTCCTTTGGAGCTCTAGGAATTGGGCTAGGCAGGGGGGCTAAAAGATTCAACTAAAAAAATGGTAAATGTTGACAAGTAGAGCACTAATGATTCAAAACATTTCTTGTTTCTTCTAGTGATGTTGCATGACTTTGAGCTTAGTAGTTAAGAATTGGATACCAACTTGCCATTCTTTTAAACACTACGTGTAGTTTTGTGTCTCGCCTACTTCCAGGAGGGAATGGGCTGCATCAGTATAGAATGTTGTACTATATGGAATTTGTACTTGGTTACTCACATAGACCTATCCATCAAGAGGTATCTTGTTCAATGCAACCTAGTATTGTGTTCATGCATGACCCCTCCAATGATGATACAATGCCTCTAAACCATTGCTCTAATGTGTGTTGGACCTATGTTGTACTCTTTGTAGGTTCATAGAGCAAGCATGTTCTAGGGATGCTAATTATCCCCCTTGTCTGGGGGGTGTGGGGGTTCAACATCCTTGAAAGAATTTTTTGGGTTCATTTTTTGGTCCATGTTTTGTGACCCATTCTAAACTAATTTCATCTAAGGAATTGGGGTTGTGATCTAATATTGGTCAATGGATTAGGTGTTTTGGATGCTATGATATTGTATTGTGAACATAAAAGGTAATACAATGCCATTGAGAGTGGGTTTCTAGGGTAAATCTCTTTGTAATACAATGCCATGGATTAGGTGTTGGTTTTCTGAGTTTTGGGTTTCTATGGTAAATCTCTTTGTAATGTGTGTGTGATCCAATGTTAATTCTTGTGTTTTAGGTTTTGTTTGGTTTTTCTTTTCTTACTTAGGTTTATCAAAAATATATATATGGTATTAGAGAGAAGTTATTGGTTTTATGGGGATATATTTGTTGCAACTGTTAGCTCATCCTGTGAAGAGAAAGGGTAACTTGGGTCTACGATAAACCCGTTTTGAGGTGAGAATTTGTGTAGTGAATCTTGTGCAAGGAAAATGACAAGTAGTTCAAGAACAAAATAGAGAAGTTTAATGGATTGAGCTTTGAGTTATGGAAGTTGAAGATGGAATATATATTGTAGATAGATATTAGTGGATTGTTGTAGATCTAGGTACAAATCCCATGGCTAGTATGTCAAAAGTAGATTAGGAAGAACTATAGAGAAAAAAGGAAAAAGTGAAATTCGACTCTACCTGTTAGATTTAGTGTTGCTGAACAACTTTGGAGAAGATAGTGCAAAGAAGATGGCATATGCTAGTGAATTTTTATTAGTTAAAGTCCCTAATATACAAGTAATTTCTTTGAAATAAGGTGTTCATCTTACGATGGAGGATGGTTGGAAGATTATCTAAATGTGTTTAATATCCTTGTCAATCAAATGGTCTTTATTGATATTAAGATGGAGGATGAAGATAAGGAATTTACCTTGTGTTATTTTCCAAACTTTGGATAATATGGTTCTATAAACTGGTAGCGCCACTCAATCCAAGTTAAATATTGAGGATGTAGTTGGATCTTTGTTATTAAGAGAAATGAGGAGAAACTCCATGGAGGGTGTGACCAAGGATGTTTTATCTATGAGAGGTTATTCACAATAGAGGAAAATAAGTCTCCTGGGAGCAAATTTAAATCTCCATGACAATTTGAAAAGAAATGTTGGAAATGCGGTAAAGATGGGTATTATATGAAAAATTGCAAATCTAAAAGAGTTTATAAAGGTAAGGGATATGATGATGCCCCTTCCACAAAATTAAAATTCTCTGTAGATGAGGGAGATGGTGTTTACTTGGAATCTACAGGAACACATGTAGATCACGATCATTAGAGGAAATTTGAGGTCTAAAATGGGCCTCCTAAGGAAAATAATAAAATAATAGTTAAAATAATAAAATAATAGTTATTAATTTTGGAGGAAATATGAAAAAACTACTTTTTTTGTTCGTATTTTTGACATATCTCCCTTTGTTTTTACTCAAATTCTGAGCGGAAGAGCTCGTTGGATGTGGAATTTAATTCCCAATCCAACGAATACCCACACTGCATACTTTTGATGAACCCCACTACCCCAAAAACAAGAAATACCTAAAAAAATGTGATGATGACATCATCATCACATTTTTTCAGGTGTTTCTTATTTTTGGGATAGAGGGGTCCATCAAAAGTATGGAGTGTGGGTACTCGTTGGATGTAGAATTAAATTCCGCATCCAACGAGATCTCCTGCTCGAAATTTGAGTAAAAACAGTGGGAGAGATGTCGAAAATACGAACAAAAAAAGTAGTTTTCTTTTATGACAAATATGTCAATTCAACCATTATGGTTGACTTATTTTATTGAAATTCTATTGGTTCTTGAATTCCAACTCACGAAATTTATTATTAGCGTGTTTTCTTATAAGGCCCATTTTAGACCCCAAATTTCCTCTAATGATATGGTTGATTGACTCAAGTGCTTCATTTCATATGGATCCTCGCAATGTGTGGTTTTGTAAATATAAAAAGTCACTGGAGGTGATGTTTTTCTATGAGATGACTTGAAAACCAATATCATGCAACATGGAAGGGTCAAATTGTTGCTCAAATATGGAAGGATAAAAAATCTTGCTAAGGTTTTGCACATTCCAAATATTGCCAGAAACATGATATATGTAAGTAAGATAGGTGATGCAGGTGTGTTCACTGAATTTGAAAAGGACACATGCGTGATGGTTCAAAGAGTTCAAATTGGAACTTCATACAATTTGTTGGGAATCACTTTCTAGTATGGGTGTAACAACTATGTTGTTCCTAAGGATAAAAATGAAGAACATGACCCCTATTGTCCATGTACACAAGGAAATACTATGAAATCAAAGATTAGAACATATTGGAGAGAAGGGCCTTCAAGTATTACATGGTAAAGGTATGGTAGAAGGTATGTCTGATTTCTCATTAGGTTTTAATTTTTGTGAACATTTCATATACAGTAAACAAAATCACGCAAGATTCTCATTTGGTGCTACAAGAACAAAATGAATCTTGGAGTTAATACTCAGTGATGTGTTTGCACTTGTTCCTATTCCATCACTAAGTGAATATATGTATCATGTTTTATTCATTAATGATTTCTCAAGGAACAAATGGGTTTGTTTACTCCATAAGAAATCTAAGGTTTTCTAGAAATTTAAAAAGTTTAAATTATATGGATTATTTAGAAAATGAAATGAAGCAATATAAAATGGAAAAACACACGCAAATATTTTGCATAGAGAGCAATAATACAGTA
This sequence comes from Pseudotsuga menziesii, assembly GCA_001517045.1. Taxonomy (NCBI): domain Eukaryota; kingdom Viridiplantae; phylum Streptophyta; class Pinopsida; order Pinales; family Pinaceae; genus Pseudotsuga; species Pseudotsuga menziesii. The sequence goes on from LPNX010528232.1 coordinate 116,778, forward strand.
AACCCCAAATTCTATAAATGAATGGAATGGAAAAACATTGTAAACTACAAAGAAATACAAACTAGCTTGGATGGTCATGGTTTACCTCTGAAGAGAGATATTCTAGTTACACTTATTCATAGGCGTTAATTACAAAGAGATTGAAAAGGAACTTTTATCATAAGCATAAAGAGGCAAAAAACTAACCCTAGGAGATGAAGTGCCAAAAATATTTGTGGGCCCTAAGGTGGCTAGCTAATACAAATACTTATCAGGGGGTGAAACATTTGCATAGGATATCCATTTAGGGAACATAATATCTCATTAGAAATAAATAATTGAGGATTACAACTTTTGACTAGAGGCCATGTAATTCCATGGAAACCCTTGGTCCCCCAACAAACCAAAAAACATAGTTTAGGGCCTCAAAACGATCCCAAAAGTTTGGGACCTGAAAAATCATAGATGCCAAGAAGATGGGGAACCATTGTAACTCCATGGAATTGGTGGGTTGTCACCAATATCCTCCTTATCAGTCCTCCCCCCTTAGGAAGTAAAGGTACCCATTGCATCAAGATCATCCATCAAATGAGGAAACTTTTGTTGAATTAACTGACTCATGGTGAGCCACTTTCCCTAGTGAAGACGTTCCCTGCTTTGATAACTCAATACAATTGGATGTTATATTGGTCTGTTCCCTTAATCTCAGTGTCCATGGTCTGGTCAATTGTTTCGTGGCTAAATACAGTTAAGATTGAGTTCTGTAGGGGCCAAGTGCTCGAATACCTCTGAGGTGTCCAAGAGAGGTGTAAAATGTTGTCATAATAACTCCACATTGAATAATAGGGTGCAAGTCAAGGAAAGGGGGCATACTTAACTAAAAATCATCCACACCCACATCCTTTATGATGGTGTAAGGCCTATATTGGAGTGAGTGGATCTTCTAATGGGGCCATATGAAGTGCTCTTTCTACAAATGCAACCAAACCTTATATCACACTTGGAACTTGTGTGGAGCCTGATGTTGATCGTGGTGTTACTTATACTTAGCATTGGATTTCTGCAAAAATATCATGAACTCGTTGTTGGATGTGATGGATCCAATCAACAAATTTGGTTTCCCAAACAGCCTCAATTTGAGCATGGGAGGATTCATCCTATGTAGAAACAATGGGAAATGCTACGTCAATTGGGATAATGTCTGGAAACCCAAACACACTATAAAGGGTTTTTGCCAATATACCCATAAAGGGATCTACTTTAGATATGATGAACACAAGGAATACTCTCATCCCAAGTGTGTGGATTTTGGATTTGTAAATTCTTAGTATATGCACAATCATTTTATTAACCACTTATGTTTTTCCATCAGTTGGTTGTGGAAGGTAGTTGATTTGGTCATCTTGGTGTTCGTCACTGACTATAGATTGGACCATAAGGTACTTAGGAATATACTATCAGGATTCGTAATAATGGTCCATGGGAGGCCAAAATGAACCCAAACACGCTTAAAGAAGAGCTTAGAAATGGCCTCGGTTGTGATACCCTTCTTACAAGAAGTTAAAATTTCCATCTTAGATAATTGGTCAACAATCATAAATACACAATAATTTCCATGCTTGGTTGAAGGAATCTAGACATGTATTCCAAGGATACAAATTCTCAAGGTCTATCTGGGGAAGGAAATGGATTGTGCAACCCCTACTTCTTGATGGTAGGTTTGGAAATGACACAGACGATGCACGATCTGATGTGCTTTCCAACATCTTGTCAAACATATGATCAATATAAGTTCTTTTGAAATATTGTCACTATCTTCTCTATGTTGAAATGACCTACCACTTGGCTGTAGCGTGCCTCCCATATCATCTTCTCAAGCTCTTTTGAAGGAACATAAAGGTTGACACTATATCATAAAAGTTCATCTTGGAAATGAAATTTTAGGGTCAATATTCCTAACAGCAATGCTTTATATGTAACAACAAAGTTTGGGTCATTTTTGTACAAGCGGTGTTATATAGAGGTTTCATGGTAATCAACACAAACTAGAGGTTAGTTGAGGAAGTTTCCAAATCGGCTTGTGCTTCCCTTCTTGCACTTGATTTTCAAGTGGAACTGTTACAAGTGTGTGGACCACTTATTATGGAGGTCATTATGTAACTTTCTCTACATTTGCATGAATTGTGGGCCTTGTGATCAGTTTGGATGATAGTCTCCTTCCCTATGATGTAATGTTTCCATTGGTGGCAAGCCTGCATTATGGAGTACATTTCTTTGTCATAGGTGGGATATCGGTGGAAAAAATAAGAGAGTGTCTCAGTATGATAGGCCACTTGAAGTCCTTCTTGAATGAGGAATACATCAATAACATAGTCAGAGGCATATGTATCAATGCCGAAAGGTTCTTGCAAGTATGGAATAGTGAGGACATGATGTGAGCATAAGCATCATTTCATATCCTTGAATGTTTTCTGTTGTGACACACCCCAAGAAAAGTTCATTTTGGCTCCACCATTGGTCACTTGACTCAAGGGCCAAGCAATATGAGAGAACCCCAAAACAAAAATGCAAATTTTTTTTTACAAGGCCTAATAAGCTATGGAGCTCTATTAAAGTCATCGGGGTTGGCCAATCATGAATGAATTGGATCTTGTTTGGATTCATATACACCACATGCTCACCCATGATGCATAATATATGTCTAATTCTCTACATGTTAAATGGACACCACTCCAAATTGGCATATTATAACTTGGTTTTGTTATAGGGTGCTCAAGATTTGCTAAATTTTCTACAAATATTCCACCCTACTTTTAATGAATATAAGGATGTTGTCAACATATATGACCACAAAAGAGTTTGTGAACAACCAAAACATATCATCCATCATTCTTAGGAATATTTTTGGGGAATTACTCAAGCCAAAAGGAATGATCAATCACTTTAAAATTCTGTCTTTAGACTTGAAGGTTATCTTCCACACTTTGGTTTCCTCAATCAAGAATTGGTGGTATCCTAAATATAGATAATTCTTGTCGAAAAACTTGGCACCCTTAAGTTGATCAAGAAAGATCATCAATCCAAAGGATTGAGTATCAATTCTTGACAATGATTTTATTCAAGGATCTATTATCAATGCCAAATCACCATGTCCCATTATTCTTCTGAACCAACACAACTAATCTCCCACAAGATGAAGTGCTTGGTCGAATTTGGACCTTTTGGATGAGCTCTTGAATGTGACATTTGATTTTCTCATTAAATAAAAGAGAGCATCTATATATTTTTAGGAACCAATGTCAACCCTTCTCTTTACTTCTTTAGTATATTGTTGATGGACGCATATACTTTGTAAGTCGTCCTGTGAGTATATTGTATTATCCCGCATTCATGGGGAGTAATAGTTGTTTAGATTAGAATTAGTGTATAAGTAAGTGTTGATTCCAATGAAGGATCCATGAGTTATTTGTATTGATCTTGCTCAAAGGAGGTTGTCCCCTCAAAGTGGCCTGCGATCAATCAATTTCCTTTTGTATTCTACTATTTCTGTTATATCATGCATTTTCATTATTTATTGCAAAAGGTTTCGCACATTTGGTATTAGAGCACTTTCCTTGGCATAAGCGGGAAATTTTTTCTTCTTTTTGGCAAAAAAAATGGGCAAAATTGTGCGGCGACTTTCAGATCAATTTCTGAAACTTTTTATGTAGACTAAAAAGAAACAAGTTGTAGATATGAATTCCTCTTGAAAAATACACAATTTAAACGAATAATCATTTAATTTGAAGTTCATAAAGTGGAGATATTGCCGATTTAAAATCAGTTATTTTTTTGAATTTCGTTGACGATCACTAAAATTGCTGAGCGAATATCTTTTGACTGGGTGCCCATATTTTTGTTCTGATTACAGAAGTATATGCATAGTGGTTGTTCCAGTTCTATAAACATTTTATAATATATATTTTGATAAATATTGATTAGCTTATGCTAATTTTAATCTTTTTGTCTCAAAACCCTAGCTCTATTTATGGGTTTTTGGGCTCGCTGGGTGGAATTTCTACCAATTTTTTTTATAATTACAGAGGATTTCTGATGTTGTGATTATTGCGGTAGTTTTTCTTATTTGCATCCATATTGTTCATTTCAATTACATGTTTCAATCAGGGAATAACCCCTATCTGCTTAACTATGGGAAGTACCTGGGCATAGCCCTAAAAGTCATTGTGAGGAGTACCATAGGAACCCTAAAGTAGCTAGCCATTGAGAGGACCTACCAACGAAAATGACAATGACCCATACTTTATTGACTAGTTCCCATCCGTGAGGTAAGCCAAGAGATGTCGTTTATGGCTAAGTAGTTATCAGTTTTACCTGAGCTGTGGAGTGAGGGGTAGTGCCCTAATACGCCATTTGTTATACAACATTGATGGTCGAGTGAATTCCTTGAACCTTTAGGAAGCTAAACATACCTAGGGTCCTTATCTATTTCCAATTGATAAATATAAGCTTGCATATGTCAAGAGCCGTCATAGATCAATTCCACCTAAAAAAAACAAAAAACTCCTGGTTATGGTTATCACTCGCACAGGAGAAAAAAAACAAATGGAATATGAACTTGCCACCCTCAAGACCAAAATCCAAGATCTGGATAAAAAAAAATTCTCCCTCCGTCTTTAGAATTCATCCATGAACAATAGACGACAACTAGAGTCTTCTAGAGACATTGGGTTCTCTTCTTCTAGCAATTTTCGTGGGCTGAAGCTTGATTTCCATCACTTCAATGGTGATGATCTGACTGGATGGATGTATAGGGTAGAACAATATTTCAATCTGCATAACACTTTTGATGTCAAAGTCCCACTTGCATCCTTTCATTTGGAACATGAACCTTTTCAATGCTTATGTTGGTACATTAAGGCTCATGAAGAGCCAAAATGGACAAATTTTTTCGAACTCCTTTTGCAACGATTTGGCCCTAGTGCTTTTGATGACTTCACAGGAAAACTCACTAAACTTCGCCAAACTGACACTGTGAGAGAGTATCGGATAAAATTTGAGAAATTGGCTAATCACACAAAATGATTGTCTGATGCATTCTACATGAGTTGTTTGATCAGTGGTTTGAAGGGTGCAATCTAATCTGAGGTCAAAATGTTATGTACCAACATAATGATGGAAACCTTAGGGTTTGATAAGTTGGAGAAGGACAATATCATAGCTCAATAATGCTTCAAATCCACATTTGTTCCATTCAACAATATGGTTTCCCAAATACCTCCAATCATGCTAACTCCTAGAGCCACTTCTATCAAGCATTTGTCTGAAGTCGAGATGCGAGCACATAGATAAAAAGGGATTTGCTATAATTGTGATAAGAAATTACCGTAGGGACATAGATGTGATGAGAAAAATATCTATCTCTTGGATGTGGATTCTTCGCCTACACCTGAAATTTGTGAAGATGCTCAGGATCCAATAGATGATAAGGTCAAAATTCAATAGCTTCCTGTTGACCCTCCTTTTCAGGATGACCACCTAGATATATCTCTCCATGCATTAGCCAGAGTCACCACCCCACAAACCATGCAGGTCAAGGGTTTCTTCAAGAATTCCCCTCTTATAATACCCATTGATTATGGTAGAACTCATAACTTCATTAACCCTCAGATCGCTAAACATGTTGATTTTTTTGTCCATCCTTGCTCGAGATTTGAAGTCATGATTTCCAATTGGGGTACCTTACCTTACAAGGGGAAGTGTTGCAATGTGTGTATCTCAATTGAAGATTATAACTTACGTGTCAACATGTTTTCCTTTCCCTTAGGTAGATGTGATGTGGTTTTGGGCGCTCAATGGTTACTCACACTTGGACCCATCTTATGGGATTTTGTTGAACTTTGGATGCAATTTCCAGTCAATGTACAGAAACACACATTGAAGGGCTTAGAACCAGGGTCTCTTCGCATCATCAATTCACATCACATGGAAAATATCCTTAAGAATAATTCACGTGATGTCATTGCTCAACTCCATTCCATTCATATGCAACCATTAGTGGTCTCCACTACTACCTTGGATCTACAACAAATTTTGGATTGATATGAATGTGTCTCTACTGAGCCAGTGGGATTTCCACCTTTAAGACCAGAGGACCATCATATTTCTGTCACTTCCTGGAAGCATCCATTCAAAAATTAGGCCCATCCCTACATGAATTTAAAAGTTATCTCAATGGATTTCATTGAAGGTATCCCTAAATCTAGAGGGAATACAATGATCGTGTTTGTGGTTGATCACCTCTCCAAATATAGTCATGTTTGTGCCCTCAACCATTCATATATCGCCTCCTCAGTCACACAATTTTTCATGGACCATATATTTTGTCTTTATGGAGTCCCTTCTTCCATTGTCTCAGATCATGATGCAACTTTCAAAAGTCAATTTTGGATAGAACTATTTCACCACACTGGCACCAAACCAAATTCATGGTATCACCCACAAATAGATGGTTAAACTGAATTTATCAACAAATGTTTGGAAACTTATCTTCGTTGCTTCACCTCTGAACAATAGCATCAGTGGTTAAAGTTTCTCCCTCTCGCTGAATGGTGGTACAATACCTCCTACCATACTACATCTAAAATGATTCCATATGAAGAATTTTATTGCTAGACACCACCAGTGCTCCTTCCATACACCCCCAACAGTTCACCAGTTCAGGCAATTGGCACCGTTTTGAGCGCACTTTTAAAGCCAATGATATGGTTTTTCTTCATCTACAGCCTTACAAGCAATATTCCCTGAAACTCAAAGGGCTTCATAAGATGGCTCCAAAGTTCTATGGGCCATATAATGTTCTTCAAAAGATTGGGCCCGTTGCTTATAAATTGGAACTTCCTTCTTATCGCGCTCACACAATATTTCATGTCTCTTGTCTTTAGAAAGTTATTGACACCAACATCAGAGCACAAACTTACAATATTTGGATAATGAAGGATCCATCGTTTTGGATCCATAGGCCATCCTCAATAGGCACACTCATAAGCTTCACTCTCGATCCATCACAGATGTATTAATTTAGTGGCACAACATGCAATGAGAGGATGCTACATGGTAACCAATCCTTCAGATTCAACAACAATTTCCACATCTAAATATTTGAGGACAAATATTTTCTAAGAGGGAGGGGATGTTAGTAACCAGTGTCAACCCTTCTATTTACTTCGTTAGTATATTGTTGTTGGACACATATGCTTTGTAAGTTGTCTCGTGAGTATATTGTATTATCCCACATTCATGGGGAGTAATAGTTGTTTATATTAGACTTAGTATATAAGTAAGTGTTGAGGCCAATGAAGGATCCATAAGTTATTTGCATTGAGTTTTCTCAAAGGAGGTTTCCCCCTTGAATAGGGCTACGATCAATAAAGTTCCTTATGTGTTATTTCTGTTATATCGTGCATTTTAATTATTTACTGTAGGAGGTTTCTCACATATATTGAGCCATTATGAAAGGGATCACCATGTATCAAATCAATTGAGTGTTTGACCTAGAAGTGCATAGGAACCCCTTTAGGTGAGGCAAAGATGTGTATGTATTCTTCTATAATATCATCCACCTGCTTCTACTCTATGGAGAGGAATCATATTAAGGTTGTGAAAGTTTTGGTGATCTTCTTTCCACCTTCTTATCAAACCATGAAGAGGAAAAGTTTCCTAGTATGGTATATTACCTTATGACAGTAGTTTTTCAATCTCAAGGAAACTATAGTAGTCAAAGACACCTCAGGTACTCTATAGAGTTGGACACCCAAAGTAACAATGATATTATGGGGTTGATACTTGTAAACAACATGATGTTTCCATAATAGGGTTTTCCTAGAAAAAAATTCACAAACTTCAAGTGGGGAAACACCACATAGTACCTCATATATGAAGAGATTGATGTCACGAGGTAGGAAGCATCGTTGACTAACGCGGATGTCTCATTCTTGTCCCAACCAATTGATGGTGTATGGATGGGGGTGTGTCGTTGTTAACCATTTCAATATATTCATGATTTCCTCAACCAATATTAGGTTCTTCTAGCTACCACTTTCAATAATGAAATGTAGTAGAGTCCCCTCACCGACACTTGTGAGTGGAAAAGTCACTCCCCTTCTTCTGGATCCTCTAGTCGAATATTTGTAGATGTGATGGTGACACTAGGTTCCATGTCAATGATCTACTTTCCTTATCTTGATCTGAATCAAATTATGTTTCAAATTTCAGCTTTGAGTATTTTATCTCAGCCAACCAATGATTATTTCAAGCAACATTCAATGATGTTGTGCTAGGGGATTTAATGGAACTCTCACCACTTTCCATTATCCTTCTTCGATTTCCCATTAAAATTATTACCTACGATTTGGATTGGTTGTATTGGGTTTGGTTGTCCTTTCTCTTCTTTTTGTTCTATGAGTTAGGGCCACCTTTGGGCCAAGCTTCCATTATGGCTGATTTGTAATTTGAAAATACCACTTGTTCTTTTGCTTGAATTTTTACTCAATTTTCAAAGCATATCGATAAGTGGATCTCAATGAGGAGATTTCCAAGAAATAGATCTATGTTTATATGTACTTGTGTATGATACCGTGGTACTTTAAGACCAATTTTATTTCAGAGTCTTTGATACCTATCTTTGAGCGCAAGGTATATAATATATTAGTAAACTCTGCCACTGTCTAGTTTCTTTCCTAGTGCAAAGTTGTCCATCTTATTTACTGGTCATCATAGTTTCTAACAAGTTGGAACTCCTCCTTCAAGCTATTGACAAAATTTTCCCAAGTGGGTTTTGTCCCATATTTTGTAGATGCATCCCTAACATGCCTCTCCCAGTAACCTTATCACCAATCTTTGACATGGGGGATAAATTTAAGGAGTGTGAAGGTGATCTTCTTGATGTTAGAATTTTTTTGTATAGAGTAACAATCCTCTAAAATATTTAACCTTTATCCAAATCATCTACATCTATTTGGCTTTCAAATAAAGGGATGTCAAAGTTAACTTGTGCCTTGAAGGGTGTTTCACCTTCAAAATGGTTGTTGGTTGAAAGTGTCTATGTCGTCAATGGTATCCATCGAAGGATCCGAGAAAAAATATCCATCATCTCATTCCTCTATCACATGAAGGATTCCTACAACAACATTCTAATTGGATCTCCTACTATGCCATATCTTATTTCTTCCCTGGCTATGTGAGGATTCTTGGGTCGACAAGATTGGCTATTCCCCAAGCTCAATTAGTTCGAGACTCAACTCCTAATACTAGGATCTCATTGGGGACATGCATTAAGAAACAACAAGAGATGATTGCTTTGATACCACTAATCTAGATTATTTAGAGAAAAAATTAAGGAAACAATATAAAATTGAAACAAACACACAAATATTTTGTAGATAAAACAATAGTACAATAAACCCAAATTCTATTAATGAATGGAATGGAAAAATATAGTATATTGCAAAAAGCTGAAACGATGGCAGGTTATCTCTAAAGAGAGATGTGTCAGCTACACTCATTTGCAGGAGATGATTAGAAAGAGACGAAAAAGGTCATTTTTCATAAGTATAAAGAGGAAAAACCCCAAACATCCAAAAACCTAACCCTATGAGATGACACGTCAAAATAATTTGTGGGCCCTGAGGTGGCTAGTTGGTACACCAACTTCCCTAGGGTGAAACCTTTTCATACAATCTTTGTTTAGGGAACATGATAGCTCATTGGAAAAATATACCGGAGGATTACAACTTTTGTATAGGGCCAAGGAATTCCATTGAAATACTCGATTGATCAAAATACATCATTTAAAGCATAAAAAATGCCCCAAAATTTTGGGATCCAAAAAACTTTAAAATATTGCAAAGAATATGAAGAACCGTTGTAACTCCGTGGAACAGGTGGGTGGACACGAATATCCACCTGATCATTTTGTAGAGAACCAACTAGATAATAAAATAAAGGGCTTGAGTACAAATAATGGTGGAGAGTTATGTGGAAATTAGTTCAAGGAATTTGTAAGAAGTGTGGAACAATAAGGACAAAGACTACTCCATACCAGGGAAAATTCTAAGGATCCATAATTTTATTAGTGTGTAGAAACCTTGATGAATCTTACTAATTCTTACATTTCCAACCATAAAATGTTGGTCGATATTTTTATAAAAAAATTCAAATTTCCAAGTATTTTATATACTTTCAGGACAATTTTCTCAATTTTTAGAGTAAATTTTTTTTATCCCATGGAATTTGGGTGAATCAATTTAGAAAAAAATGGAAATAGATGAATTTAGCTAATGGGATAAATTCCGCCCCTAAAATTTTCCCTACTCCATACATGCATCAACAAAATAGAGTTGCAGAAAGGATGAATAGGATGTGGATGGAGAAGGGAAGGAGTATGCTTAGTGGTGTAGAGTTATCACATGAATTATGTACATAAGTAGTAGCTATTACATGTTACTTGGTAAGTAGATACACCAACATTGGTTGACTAAACTCCACATGAAGCATGGAATGATAAAATACCTCTCTTAAACATCTCAAAGTTTTTAGCTAGTGTGTTTAACTGCATGTTCCAAATGAAAAATGAGTAAATTGGATAATAAAGCTTAAAAATGCATTTTTATTGGTTATAAAGATGGTATAAAATGTTATAAACTTTGGAATCTAGTAATTAAGAAGGTTGTTCACAGTTGGGATGTTGTATTGAGAGAGATTAAAGTTCCTCCCAAACAAGAAGTCCAACCAAAGGAAGAAGAGACACATAAATAGAGTTTGATTTAGAGGATACAGAATCTCACTCAATAGAAGAAGATGAACTAGAAGATGAAGAACCTCATGTTCCATCATATAGGAGAATTGTTCCTAAAATAAGACAACTAGAAAGGTATATCCCACCTGATATCCACTATAATTTTTCTCTATATATCACTGATGATGATCCTAAATGTGTTAGGGAGGTAGTGGATTCAAAGGATAGTAAACTTTAGAAGAAGGAAATGTTTGAAGAAATGGATTCCTTGGATAAAAGTAACACTTAGGATATACTTGAGTTTCTAGTTGGAAGAAAACCTATTGATAGAAAATGGGTGTGTTTTTCCTCGAGATGTTCCTAGTTACAAATAAAATATGTCAAAGAATCTAGGACCCGCTTTAGGCCTCAAGCTAGATCTTGGTCGAAAGGGGGTAACCCTTAGTGATTATCAAAGATGACTATCCATTGACACTAGAACATCAACTCACAACATTACGAAATGATAGATTTCAAGTGATGAAGAAAATGAATAAAAAGGTTGAAGGTAGAATAGAAATTTACTGGAATAAAGTAATTGTAAACTCTCATATCGAAGGCATTTCCATTAGGAATTGTAGTCTCGATTTGTAAATCATAATAATTTAAAATGACAGATGGAAGAAGAATTGAAGAATAATGAATATTTGATATAAAAGCAAGTAAGGAAGTCAATGTTTTCAAAGACAAAATAAATATCACAAACACCTTAAGGGTTATGGAAATATTCAGGCATTCCTGACATGTAAATGATTTTGTTGGGCATTTAAGGAAAATGAATCCCACAACACATAAGTCCTTTAATTGAGAGGTGAACAATGAATACAGTCCTATTAACACTCGTGTGACAAATTAAAGAGCATATTTAAATGTAGACTCCAAAAGTACATGAAAAAGATGAAAATAATTTATAATTCTCAACGACTGTACTCTAGTCATGCATAACAGACATTTGTAACAAAAATTGGTCTATGTCAATCTTTGATTATATAAAGAACTTGGTTTGAAGGTGTAAGATTACATTAATACTTGATAAAGAAGGAAGTTTCACAAAAATGAGAAAACTAAACATAAGAAAAATATGTGGAACAAAGGTTTTCAAATAAGCAATGAGTCCATGTATTGATTCTTGGTCTCATAATTTAAAAACCATATCCCCCTTGGATCATTACAAAAACTAACCTAACATGTAACTTCCAAATTTCCACCATTTCTATCTTCCACTATTGTCTGTATAGTCTTCAAATGATGGATTAACCGCCTGGAATTGTGTAATTGTTCTGTATAGTCTTCAAATGATGGATTAACCGCTAGTTACATATATAATACCCGAGGAAACAACTAAAACACCAACAATATAAGAAATAAAAACAATACTTCTTGTTCCTAATGCTTTTAGTAGAGGATGTGATCACTGATATAAAAGATAAGATGATTAAAAGTTAGTTAGCATAATAAATGAGAAATCCTTAGCTGTGTATCCTAGAATGGGCTTCCTTATATGTGTACCTACATTATTTATCAACATTTATCAACATTATTAAGATTACTATTGCAAAATGAAGAATCTTTTTCAATAAGCTCCTCTCATGTTGAACAAGATGATAAATCATAGAGTGAACTACCAACATGCAATCATACTTCTTTCCAGTGAGTCAAACATTCATTAAGATCCTTTTTTTTATAAGCAGATATATAAACATCAACTACCAAACCAGCTTAACTCCTCTACAAAAACACATTCCTTTGGTGTTGATGGTCACTAGGACCCTCATGCCTTGCAATGACCCTATTTTGTTTTAGTATGGGAATATAGATCCCACATGCATGGTGAAAATAGATGAAATTCAATTCATAAAGAAACAATGTTTCGATATGTATCTTTGTGTTCAGCACTTATTCCACATCCGTGGGCTCATATGACTTGATTGGGCCTTTGACTTGTTAGATTAAAGGCATGGTTTCCAAGTATAAAGTAATATGGAGAATGGGATTGATGAAAACTCAAATTTTTTTTTTTCATTATAAAAACCCAAAATAACCCTCAATTCTTGTTTTTAAGTAATGGGATTAAGACATTGGAATAAGTTTGTTGAAGATCTGATTTTGGACCATTTAAATGGATTTGGAAAAATCACTTTCGTCCAGAAAACTTTTGTTCAAAGGCAGAATGATGGATTTGGCAAAATCATCATTCATTTGTTTAAAGTAGTGGTATCAAGCCATTGGAATAAAGATATGACTTTGGAAAAATCATTTTCGTTGAGAAAACTTTTGTTCAAAGGAAGAATGATGATTGTGGTCTTAATCGATTGGAATAAAATTTATTGAAGATTTGACTTTGGACCATTTAAATGGAAAAATCATTTTCGCCGAGAAAAATTTTGTTCAAAACTTATTGAAGATTTGACTTTGGAAAAATCATTTTCGCCGAGAAAAATTTTGTTCAAAAGAAGAATGATGATTATGTTTAAACAAAACTATGGATAAATCGTCGACTTGGATCCAATACATTGGCTAAATATAAATCAGAAGAAATGGAAATGAGAAAATTAATTTTTGTTCTTTGGTTTATAAATTAATTTTTGTTCTTTGGTTTATAAATTAATTTTTATAATTTAGTTTTTTAATTGTGGTTACTTTTGATTTTAAAGTAGAGGAAATGGAAATGAGAAAACATTTTTGCATCATGTTTTGGACGAAGAAATATACATGAAATAGTTAGAGGTTTTTGCAATGAAGAGAAAGAAGGAGATGGTTTATAAGTCAACAAAGTGCTTGCATGAATTAAAACAATCATCAAGAATGTGGTATCAAAAGTTTGATACTTGTACATTGAGGCTTTGTTTTTCAAGAAGCAAAGTTGATCATTGTTTATATTCCAAGCAAGTTAGTGATAATTTTATTAATGTAATCTTGAATGTTGATGATATGTTGTTGATTGAAAACAACAATGAAATCTTCAAGGATGTCAAAGCCCAGTTTTCTTCTAAGTTTGATACGATAGATATTCGTGCTGCAAATTTGATTTTGGGCATGTGAATTAAAGGAGATAGGCCCAATAGAAGACTATGGTTGATTCAGAGGAAATATGTTGAGGCGATATTGCAAAGGTTAATATGTAGGAATGTAAACTTATAAAAACCCTACTTCTATAAGTGTAAAGTTATATGCATATCAATGTCTGACAACTTAGGAAGAGGTAGAAGACATGTCACGTGCTCCCTATTCTAGTGTTGTTGGAATCGTTGTGTATATTATGGTTTTACTAGACCAAACACTTCTCATGCAGTAGCAGTTTTGAGCAGGTATATATCAAAACCAAGGGAGGAACATTGGACAACATTAAAGAAGGTCATTATATATTTGCGTGGCACGTCATACTATTCAATATTCTACCGATGAAGACCTAGACCTCATAGGGAGATCGATATAGAACGGTTTTTTATTGTATATTTGGATAGAGATACTAACCATAAAATATCTACAAGTGGTTTTGTTTTGAACTTATTTGGCGGAGCAATTAGTTGGACGATTAAGAGGCAAGGTGCAATTGAATTATCAACTACAAAAATAGAACGCATAACAACCACACATGGAAGTAAGGAAGCCATATGGTTGCAAAGACTATGTTCAAGTAATGGTTTTGTTCATAAATAAGTGAGAATAGGTTGTGACGACTCAATTGCAAATTTTCTGGCAAAGAACTCCACGTATCATTCCAAGACAAAACATATTGATGTTTAGTACCATTTTGTTAGAGACATGGTTGAATAAAACAAATTTCTATTGGTGAAGGTTGATAACTTAAAAAATGTTGTACATTCATTGATACAGTCAAATAGTATTAAAATATTCTCTTGGTGTAGAGAACAATGAGTATTGTTAATCCTAGCAATTGATTCCATGAATATGCCACCTTTGACCCCCTATTTCAAATAATACAACAAGTGGGATAATATTGTGCGTGTGTTGTACTCTTTGTAGGTTCCTTGAGCAAGGGGGATTTGGGGGGGTGATTAGCCCCCTTGGCTAGTGGGGTACAAGGGGCCAACACCTTTGAAATAAATTATTTGGGTTCATTTTGAGTTGTTTTTTTCCTAATGCAAACAAATTATGGTTAAGGAATTTGGGTTGTAATTTATTCCGGGTTAATGGATTAGGGTTTTTGGAATCTATAATATTGTATTATAAACAAAAAAGATAACACAATGAGATAGAGAGAGTGTATAAACTCTTAGGAATGTTGGTTTTCCAGTTTTTGGTTTCCAAGCTGGTAAGTCTCCTTGTAATGTGTGTGTGAGTCATTGTTAATTCTTATGTTTTAGTTTCTATTGGTTTTGATTTACTTGCATAGGTTTATAAAAATTCTTCGATGTGGTGGATCACATTATTGTGGTCTTATCACCTTAGCCTAGATGTGAGAGCTCATTAGGACATGTAGATATTAAGTGGTACCTTACATCCTTGTTCCCATTTGGTCTTTAGTGCTTGGTCACTAGCATGACTCATTTTGACCTCTCACGGAAGCCATTTTGGGAATTTCTTAACTTTATGGTTTCAATTGGGGGTGTAAACCATTGACCTAGGTCATGGTCACTTAAGATTCATTAGTTTAGGTCCATATCCTTCCAAATTATTAGTACTTTCTATTCAAGGAGTTGACTTCGATCAATCTCTTTAAAACTTCTTGATCTTTTGGTGTTGACCACACGTAGATTTTTTGATGGTACCTCTTATCCAATGGGCTATCTACTCTCTCACTAAGAGGGGTCAAATGTTAGATAAAAATGTGCATGATGCACCTTCCTACACCACTCTAGGCCCTCCAAGTAGTGCTCAGAAAAAAGGGAGCTTACCCTCAATATTTCCTAAGACAAGAGTTCTTGTATATCACCCAAGAACAACCTATTCATCCATGAAGCTCAACATGGAATTATAATAGAAACCAGTGATACATGAAATTAATCTCTAGTATAGATTTGAAAGATGTTGTGATATTTTGAAATGACCTAATAAATAAGCTATTGAAAACTACAAAACATAGTATTTCAAATATGGTATAAAATGACACCTTAATCATGCTTTTAATATTTAGAAGATAATTGAGAAAAACACGAATCATGCAATTAAAAAGAAGGAAAACCACACATTCTTTTGATAATTGAAAAGAACATGAATCATGCAATTAAAAAGAGGGAGAACCACACATTCTTATGAAACATTTTAATGATATAGATAATCAAATGGGAAAAGTTAAAATAAGAATAAATTGATTTATTCAACACTTTTAAGATAAAAATATGAAAAAAATCCAACATAACTTTACTTGAATATTAATTCGATTAGTGGCATCTTTGGCTTATTATTGATCACATAATAAACTCAACATTTTTTTATTACAATGAAGGAATCATACGGAGACTATGAAATCTCATCCTAAGCCTCTTAAATTATTTTTCACAAAATGGAGCTTCAATTGGTGCTTACGAAGAGAAAAGAGAATGAGAGAAAATAGGGAAACCATACATTCTTATTAAACATGTTCATGAGATAGAAAACCAAATTGGTATATTAAAATAAGAAACCGTTTATTTATTCAACATCTTGAAAAATATGAAAGGAAACCAACATAACTTTGTTTGAATCTTAATTTCATGAGTGAAGCTTTGCCTTGGTCTTGTTTGCACAATAAAACTTAATAGGGTTTTTATTGCAATGGAGGGCACGAGATGGGGACTATAAAATATCATCCTGGTTCTCTTGCTTTCTTTCTTACAAAATGTAGCTTCAAATGTTGCTTACAGAGAGAAACTAGAATGAGAATAAAGAGAAAGAATAAAAATAATGTTGATGATCCATATCCCCAAGCCTTAAGATACAAATGTTTTTGATAATTATTCACCCTATCGGTACTCTTTATCATTTCTTTATTATGAAGGTCTTATTTTACAACCCTTGGATCCCTACTTTAATTACCAACTAATCCCTAGTATTTAGATTAGTGAAAGGATTAGTTTACTGCATGTTTATGATGCCGATAAATTAGGGTCGCATGTGAGGAAATATTTGTGAATGTTTGAGTGAAATCAAGGCTGCTTGAACTTTAAAACTTTTATGAAACAATTTCAGCACTTTATGAAACTTTAAATCAATCACATAATAAACATTATATAAGCCACATAAGAAACTTTATATCAGCCATATAGTCAAATTTATATCATCCATCTATGAATCTTTAAATCAGCAACATACCATTCTTTATATCGGAAATATATGAATATTAAGGAATTAATCAACCACATAAAACAATCACCATAAGTGACAAGATATACCCTGGGAAAACCCTCCAAACACGGAGGATGAAAAACCCAACAATGATTTGAGTATGAGAGATAGATTTGCAGAGAATGACTTACAACACATCAGCAAATTGTTTGATAAGAGATGTCACCATAGTAGTAGAGAAGAGAGATCCAAAGCAACCCTGCAAAACCAATTGATTGTAAAATGTATATTAAACTTGCCATATGCCTCACATATTAATAACAAGTCAAAACAACCTAGCATACAGAAGGAGGCGAATTGGAGGCTCAATAAACACATTGATGTCATACATGGCACATTCACTATGAGTAGCATGCACTAGAACTCCTCTCATGTAGTTATTAGCACCCTCCTAATATCTAGTGTTAACCTAACAGGTCAGTTTCCCTTGCATGCACAAGATATGTGCCCTCTTTCTTTAATTATCTTTAACTAACTTTTGCATGGATATTCTTAGTTAACTGATGCATGCTAATTGATGAAATTTCAGGTCTTCTAACTGAACTAGACTGAACTAAAATGAACTGAACACAATCTTCAATTGAGTGCATAACCATAAAGTTAGGAGGATAACTAAATGTCATGATTTTTCACAATTAGTGCCATCCATGCTCAATTTTTATTATTAACTTTTGCATGGATCTTCTTAGTTAACCGATGCATGCTAATTGATGAACTTTCAGATCTTCTTTACTTAACTGATTACATTCATTAATAGTTCAAATGATGCTTTGACTGAGGCACTAATTGAGGCATTCATATTTCACTGAATCTTTATAACTTTGAGTTTACTCAGACATTTGCATGGGAAATTCTAATTCTCTTTCTCTATGCATTATCTCATCATCATTAAATAATTAATGTATGCTCCATATGTGTATTTATCCATCTTATCATATCATACTTAGAAGAATTGTCACACATACTGATGATCATGTATATTACCCTAGACCACATAGTCACATGCTAAAGTAATTCACTCTAGAGGTGATCGATCTCTAGAGGAGAATTAATAGCTTTATTCATCTCGAATGACCATAATTAGTAATACATCACATAGTATAACCAATTTACCAAGTAAAGTATGCCACCTCAATAAATGAGGATATTGGTAGGACTTGATATTACCCACAAGTCTACTATATTGATATTACCCATAATACCAATCTTGATATTACTTACAATACTCATCTTGATATTACTCACAAGCTCATCTGATCCATATCTTGGAGGTCCATCTCATAGGGTACCTTCTATCAAAATACTTGACTTGATATTACTCACATGTCTAGTCTTGATATTACTCACAAGACTCAACTCGATATTTCTCATAAGCTCTATAATACAACATCACCACCTAAATCATACGAGGATACTTAGGACTTGATATGACTTACACGTCCGACTTGATATTACTCACAAGTACAAAGAATGAGTCTTGATGATGTACAATTAACAATATTCATAATTGGTTGGGCCTCTATTTGCTAATTTGTCTTTTTTGGATGTATCTCCCCTTTGGGAACACAACTTTACCTATTGTGAACTATGTGGAGCTATAGATAGCGTATTGGTGGCATGCTCATACACCATACTCCATTATTGTGAGTTGTTTTCACTCAATTTTCTACTAACACCTCTAATATTTTAGAAGGCCTTACATAACATAGTTTTCTTAGTGAAATCCATAGGAGGTAGGATTCTAAAGAAAATTTGAGTTATAGTCCATGCTAAGATGGATTATTGAACATGCTCCAAATTTTTTTGACATTGTTGGTACAACCCCTTATTATGTTCTGACTGATAATTCTCTCTTAGTTACCCTTATTATTTCATCATATTGATAAAATTTGTGAAAAATGAATTGCTCATAAAAAGGGGAGGGTATCCCACATTGTTATAGCATATTTTGCCACATCACTTGAAAAAATGCTCATTTTGGCCTTTTCTAGGTTCTTCCCCCCTTGAATAATTCCTTGTCCTATTGTGGATCAATTATGATATCCCTTCTAAATGAAAAACCTTAAAAAAACCCATTTTTCTGCGAATACACACCTTTGAAATGTATATCCTGAATATGCACATGCTTTGAGAATAAAAAAAATTATTTTTTTGAGAAAAGTGAATTAAATTTCACTGGTTCTAACCTCCTTTTTCTTTTGAGTAACTATCCCTAAATTCCTTAACTACCTCTCCAAAAGCATAAAATATGAAAGAGAGAAGTTGAGGAGGATATAATACATAAAGCATCCCTATGCTTCCCTTTTATTCATAGAATCCACAACCCAAATCCCAAGTTTGTAATTTTTTCCCTTTTCTAGAAACTACATTTTCAGCAGTCTTCACCTTTTATCAAGTAAAGAAAACTATCATTATGTTTTCTTGGACTTTCCTTGAGTGGAGCATAGAGAAGTATTGCAAGTGTGTGGCCTGGGTGGAGGAATTTAAAGTCCAGCTCCAAAACACTGCTGCAACAAATAATGTCTGAAACCATTATTATGAATCATTATTATATTTATATAAAGAACTTTCTTTTCTATTCAATTTATGTGCCAAATTCATGTTTATGATATTTTGATTACTTAATACATTTAATTGTAGTCAATTCTTTCTATATTTGCAACAATTAATTTTTTTGTTTTTGTTTCCTATTTGATCGCGGGTATTCAAGAGTGATACAAGATTAAATATTCAAGAAAGGGATCTACTGCAATTGTTGGACAATAGGTAAGCATCTTATTTCCTTCTTTCAATGCATAACTGGATGTAAATATTCATTTTGATTACTTTATTTAGAATTGATTAAGTCTCTTTATGGGCATCTCTCTGTGATGATTACAACCCATAGGCATCAGGAGAATTTTCCTGGAACATAATTGGCAACTCCATTGGGGAGATTTCAGTTTTGGGTTAGTTTAGGGTGGTTTCTCTGGTTTTCTTTTGCTTTTTTGGTTGTCTTTTCTCTTTGTGGTTTTTGTCTTTTACTGTAAAAGTTATTTTAAGATGTTTATGTTGATGTATTTGTAACTTTGGAATGTATTCACTTGTATATCTTATGTCTTGTACCTCGATTTTTATTCCGGGAAATATCTGTAATGTATTTGAGTCATGTCATGCCCCGATGTTCCTATCGGGAGATTCAATAATGTAAACAAGTCATGCCAAGTCATTGTGGGTAACCCTCCTATTGTTCAAGGGTTAAAGTCCCCGCAGTTCCGGGGCCCTAGGGTTATTAGACTCTCCTAGGGAAGTCAGCCCTAGTGAGTTATTGTCAAGTTGGGAATTAGTATAAATATAGAGTGAGCCTCTCTATTTATCACACACTCACTCACACTCAGTTGTAGTGCATAGCTGAGAGAGAAGTTGTTGGGACTAGAAAGAAAGAGGCTACTGCTGTCAAGAGATCATCTTACTGTTTTGGGGTTTTACTTTTGGTGTTGATTCTATCTCTGAGGAATTTGCGGGGTTTTCTCCATTTATGGTTTCCCCGAGGAAAAACATTGTGTTCATTGTCTCTTGTGTTTGATTACTATGCTTGTTATTCTCTTAGTTAAAGATCCTAATATAATGCTAGCTTAAATGATAAAAATCTAACATGGAATCAGAGCTAACCTGAAAAGAAGACATTGTGCATCTCTGGGAACTAGGGATTCCTACTTTTTGGATCTCTCTCCACAAATTTTCAGCATAAGAAGGTTGGACTAACTCTCCTCCCTAGGGTGCATCTTTCTGTCGAAGCAGAATCCAATTATGAGCTTTTTCAGTTTTGGACCCGACACTATTGTTGAAAATTAGGGCTTTCCATAGAATTGGAAATTTTCAATGAGCCCAGGCCTGGATTGATCTCCTCCTCAAAATTGAAGTTTAGAGATCAAGATCAAATAATTTGGTTGGACAGAACTCTGGAAAATACAAACCCTAATCTGCTCCTGAACTAGCACTGCAGAAATTCAGCTCCAAATCCAGATCTGACATCTTGACCTGGTAAGATCTAAATCTTTTGTATTTCCATTTGAGGTTCTCAGTTAAGATGTCTCATCATACCAAGCTTTATGAAAGGCTTGAGGGAGTTGATAACTTCCGAGCCTGAAAGTATAGGATCTCCCTAGTCCTAGAAGAAACTGAGTTGGACTCCTATATCAATGAGTAGGTTCCAGTTCCAGAGGGAGATGAGGCTAAGGCCTTACACAAGAAGAAGTTGGTTATGGCTAAGAGGATTATTGTTGATTCAATCAAGGATCACCTCATACCACAGGTGTCCTCCCTAAAAATACCTAAAGCTATGTTTGATGCCCTAACCAAATTGTTTGAAGGGAAGAACATAAATAGGAAGATGACTCTAAGAAACCAACTGAAGAATGTAAAGATCCAGAATGCAGCGATCATCCAGTCTTACTTTACAAGGGTATCTCAGATCAAGGAACAGCTGGAAGCAGTAGATGAAGAAGTGGAGAATGTAGAGATTGTGATGACCACCCTGAATGGTCTTCCTAGGGCATGGGACTCTTTCATTCAAGGGATATGTGCTAGAAAGAAGTCAGTCAAATTCAGCAGACTATGGGAAGAATGATCTCAAGAAGAAGCTTGGATAGCAGCTCAAGAAGAAAAGATGGGAAGTGAAGATCAAGCTCTCACAGCCCACACCAAGAAAACCAGAAGGGACCATCATCACTCCAAAGGTAAGATCTCACACTCTAGAAGAGATCTGTCTACTATTAGATGTTACACATGTGATGAGAAAGGTAACATATCCAAATACTGCCCTAACAAAGGGAACTCAAAGAAGAAAAAGGGAAACAAGAGAAGACATCATGCTCATGCTGCAAGTGATGATGAACCTTCTACAAAGAGAATCAGACAAGAAAGCGACGATTCTTCAAGTGATGAAGAATATGTGCTGATCTCCTCTCTCACGGGAACTATCTCATGTGGAAGCAATGATTGGCTTATATATAGTGGTGCTTCCAAGCATATGACGAGATTCAAAGAATCATTTGTGAAACTATCTGAACATGAGTCACCTCACAAGGTGAAACTTGGGGATGACTACCAGTATCCAATAAAAGGTAGTGGTGAATCCTCCTATAAGCTAGACTTTGGAAAGTCTATTAAAATGAGAAAGGTATTTTTTGTTCCAGGAATAAAGAAGAACCTCCTCTCCATATAGAACAAGCTTTGGTTCATGACTTAGTAAAACCAAATGAACTTTGGCCTAGAAGTCTTGCACATGTGCATTACAGAGCACTACCACTTGCAAGCAAAGCTATTGAAGGTATTCCAGAAATGCAGACAAAAAATGATGGTGTTTGCAAAGGATGTGCAAAGGGAAAGAACACAAAGAAGACATTTCCAAGTAGCGAAAGCAAGGCAAGAGGAATCTTGGAAATCATCCACTCCGATGTATGCTGTCCGATGTCATCTAGTTCATTACGCGGGTATGTATACTATCTTTCTTTCATTTGACATTGATGATTTTTCTAGGAAGACATGGATATACTTTATGAATAACAAAGATGAAGTATTCAGCAAGTTAAAGGAATTCAAAGCCTTGATTGAGAACCACACAGAAAAGAAGATCAAGATTTTTCGATCAGATAATGGCAGAGAATTCACTTCGAATGAATTCAAAGACCTATTAAAGATTCAGGGATTAAGAGGGATTTAACCACTCCATATAATCCACAATAGAATGGATTTGCAGAAAGGAAGAATAGTACGATCATGGATGCTGCAAGGGCCATGCTTCATGATCAAGATCTTCCCATGCATCTATGGGCAAAAGCTACAAGAACAACGGTGTATGTACATAACCGTACTCCACACAGAGTACTCAAGAATAAGATACTTGAAGAAGTATTTTCCAGCAAGAAACCAGAAGTCAGCCATCTCAGAATATTCGGTTGTCCAGTGTACATACACATTCTGAAAGAAAAGACGACAAAGTTATATCCTTCAGGAAGGAAGTGTATATTTGTGGGATACTCTAAAAGCTCGAAGGCTTACAGAATATACTTCCCAGGATTCAAGAAGATCGACATTATCAGGGATGTGACATTTGACGAAGACTCAGCTTACAACAAATCCAGAAAGAGACCTGTTGAAGAACTTGAAGAAACAGAAGCACCCAAAATTCATGACACAACCATGAACGAAGAATATCAAGAAGAAGATCGAGAAATAGAAGAACCTCAAGAACCTATAGATCCACCTCAGGGGAAGAATCCTCACAAGAGGAAACCTACTTGGGTACGAGAAGTTATCCAAGGTGCAGAAAGATATGGGGCTCTAGAAGAATCACACAGAGAAAGGAAAAGAACCAGGTCCTGTTCCAGTTATGTAGCCTTACTATGTGATTTCATTGATAAAGAACCTTCCAACTATGAAGAAGCAATAGAAACGAAAGAATGGAAGGATGCTATGATTGAATAATACCAATCGATAATGAAGAACGATGTTTGGGATGTTGTCCCAAGACCTGAGGGGAAGTCTGTGGTGACTTTCAAATGGATCTACATGATCAAGCATGCAACAGATGGCAACATAGAAAAATATAAGGCAAGATTCGTGGTTCGTGGCTTCTCCCAGAAAGAAGGAATAAATTATGAAGAAAATTTTGCACCTGTAGCCAAATACACTTCCATCAGATCAGTACTTGCTCTGGCTGTAGTGATGAAATGGAATATACACTAGATGGATGTCAAGACTACTTTCTTGAATGGTGTAGTAGAAGAGGAAGTGTATGTGGAGCAGCCATTTGGTTTTGAGACACATGACAGGGAATATCATGTGTGTAGATTGAATAAAGCCCTGTACGGTTTGAAATAGGCACCCAGGACATGGTACGACAGAATTGACAGCTTTCTATCCAGTTTGGGCTTTACCAAGAGTAAAGCAGATTCCAACCTTTACCACAAGGTTGAAAATGGAAACCCAGTGATTCTCCTACTGTATGTAGATGATCTGTTTGTAACAGGTATGGATGGGTTGATTGCTGATACGAAGAGAAAGCTTGCTACTAAGTTCGAAATGAAGGACTTGGGTATGATGCATTATTTTCTAGGCATGGAGGTGTGGTAGAATGCGGATGGAATCTTCCTCAGACAAGGGAAGTATGTAGTAGAGATCCTGAAGAGATTTGGGATGATGGACTGCAAGGCACTAACCACACTTATGGCATCAAACCTGAAGCTATTGAGTGATACTTCATTTGAGATGGTTGATGCCACGATGTATCGTCAGATGATTGGGTCCTTGATGTACCTAATGAATACAAGACCAGATATTTACTTTACTATGAACACCTTGATCTAGTTCCTGAAAGATCCAAGACATGTTCACTTGATTGTTGCAAAGCATATTCTGAGGTACCTGAAGGGTATAGTTGATTATGGGCTCAAGTATAAGACTAATCAGAAGATTAACCTGGAGGGTTATGTTGATTCAGATTGGGCAGGCAGTGCCATTGATAGAAAGAGCACTTCAGGGTGCTGCTTCAGTATGGGATTAGGTGTGATCTCTTGGTTTAGTAGGAAGCAATCCTATGTGGCACTGAGTACAGCTGAAGTAGAGTATGTTGCAGCTTGTTCAGCTAGTTGTGAGGTAGTATGGTTGAGGAAGATACTGTCTGATTTATTTGATCTCTAGTTAGATGCTACTTGTGTATATTGCGACAACCAAAGTTGTGTGAAGTTGTCAAAGAACCCGGTGTTCCATGACAAGTCGAAGCATATCGAGATCAAGTATCACTATACCAGGGATATGGTGTAGAGAGGAGTAGTTAAGCTCTAGTATGTTGTGACGGACAAACAGATAGCTGATGTGTTGACTAAGCCATTGGCTAGGGTGAAGTTTGAGTACTTCAGGGAGAAGCTTGGTGTTCTCCAGATCGAGATTCCTCCCAAGAGGAAGTGATGTGTCTGTGCTGAGCCCTTCTAACATGGTGAGAGGATTGGTTCTTTCCATGGTAAGATGTAAGTGTTGTGCCATTCCGACATGGTGAGAGGATTGGTTCCTTCCATGGTCGAATATAAGAGCTGTGACATGGTGAGAGGATTGGTTCCTTCCATTGTTAGATGTATGTGATGATCCCACATCCAACATGAAAAAGGGTTGGCTCTGTGAAGACACATCTAGTATGAAAAAGGACTAGCTCTGTGTAGATCCCACATTCAGCATGAAAAAGGACTGGCTCTGTGAAGACACATCTAGTATGAAAAATGACTAGCTCTGTGTAGATCCAACATCTAGTATGAAAAAGGACTAGCTCTGTGAAGACTCATCCAGTATGAAAAAGGACTGGCTCTATGTAGATCCCACATCTAGTATGAAAAAGGACTAGCTTTGTGAAGACTCATCTAGTATGAAAAAGGACTAGCTATGTGTAGATCCCACATCTAGTATGAAAAAGGACTCGCTCTGTGAAGAATCATCTAGTATGAAAGACTAGCTCTGTGTAGATCCCACTTCTAGTATGAAAAAGACTAGCTTTGTGAAGACTCATCTAGTATGAAAAAGGACTGGCTCTGTGTAGATGCCACTTCTAGTATGAAAAAGGACTAGCTCTGTGATGATACATCCAGTATGAAAAAGGACTGTCTCTGTAGATGTACATCCAGCATGAAAAATGGCTAGCTCTGTAGAACTTCCTATGACGAGAAGAATCAAGAGATAACACCCGTGATGATCCAGATCCAGTGATGATGATCCAGCAGAGATGATCCAACAATGATGATCCAGATCAAGTGATGATCCAGATCAAGATGAAGATGACTTGAAGATGAATATGGCTTGAAGATGAATATTACAAGAACTCATTGATAATCTAGATGATACAGAGAAGAAGACCCGTGCTGATAAATTGTGTCGAGAGAATACCTTCTTAGTTAAGAGGGAGTGTTGATGTATTTGTAACTTCGGAATGTATTCACTTGTATATCTTATGTATTGTACCCCGATGTTTATTCCGGGAAGTATCTGTAATGTATTTGAGTCATGTCATGCCCCGATGTTCTTATCGGGAGATTCAATAATGTAAACAAGTCATGTCAAGTCATTTTGGGTAACCCTCCTATTGTTCAAGGGTTAAATTCCTCGTAGTTCCGGGGCCCTAGGGTTATTAGAATATCCTAAAGAATTCAGCCCTAGTGAGTTATTGTCAAGTCAAGAATTAGTATAAATAGAGAGTGAGACTCTCTATTTATCACACACTCATTCACACTCAGTTGTAGTGCATAACTGAGAGAGAAAAAGTTGCCGGGACTAGAACGAAATAGGATATTACTGTCAGGAGATCATCTTACTATTTTGGGGTTTTACTTTTGGTGTTGATTCTATCTCTGAGGAAGTTTTAGGGTTTTCTCCATTTATGGTTTCCTCGAGGAAAAACATTGTCTTCAATGTTTCTTGTGTTTGATTGCTATGCTTTTTATTCTCTCAGTTAAAGATCCTAATATAATGCTAGCTTAAATTATAAAAATCTAACAGTTTAAAACCCATCTTGAAAACCCTAGGGGAAAATATTTTATAATTTTTTGAAGTTTGGAAATGAATGTTTAACCTCCTACACACACACACAAATGTGTTATAGTGTGCTTAGGCACATATATTTGCACTCTATTGTGTTATCACTCGCATGTTGTTGATGTATTTGTAACTTCAGAATGTATTCACTTGTATATTTCATATATTGTATTTGATTAGTCCTTGATGTTCCTATCAGGAGAATCAGTAATGTAAATAAGTAATGTAAATTCATAGAAATTAACCCTCCTAGTTGATCAGGGGTCAAATTTCCCACAGTTTTTGGGCACTAGGGTTATTAGACTCTCCTAGAGAATTCAACCCTGGTAAGTTATCGTCAAGTCGGGAATTAGTATAAATAGAGAGTGAGCCTCTCTATTTATCACACAATCACTCACACTCAATTGTAGCGCATGATTGAGAGGTAAGAAGTTGGGATAAGAGAGAGAACAACTGTTGGAGATCATCTTACTGTATTTGGGTTTTACTGCTGCCATTGGTGCTCATTCTATCTCTGAGGAAGTTGTGGGGTTTTCTCCTTTATGGCTTCCATAAGGAAAATATTTGTGTCCATTATCTCTTGTGATTGATTGCTGTGCATGTTATTCTCTCAGATAAGATCCTAAGATAATATTGCTTAAATGATAAAAATCTAACATGGTATCAGAGCTAACCTAAGAACAAGACACTATGCAACTGCGGAAGCTAGGAATTCTCAATTTTTGGGTCTCTCTCCATAATCCATTAGAAAAAGGAGGCTAGGATAACTCTCCATTAAAGGGCGCATATTTCTATCGAAGCATAATTTGATTCCGGGCATTTTCAGTTTTTGATGCAGGAAATTAGGGATTTTTACAGAAGAGGAATTTTTGAGTGAGACCAGCATAAGATTGCACTTGTCATAAAAATCAAATTCTAGAGGCTAAGTTTGAAGTTTTTGGTTGAGTAAAACTCTTGGAAATTCAAACCCTAGTTTGACCCTGGGCCTGAAAAACCCTAAATTACTAAAACGAGTAGTTTTGGTACATTCACTATATCTTTGGTAGTTTTGGTACATTCACTATATCTTGGGATTGAATAAGTATTAGGGGACTAAATCCTGATGTACCCTTTGTAAAAATTTCAACATCATATTCACTATATTATGGGAGATATGATTCCTCCAAATCAGGGTTCCAGCCTCTTCCAGGATTCATCCCTAAACATCACACCTAGGGAGAATTGCTATATCTCGGGCTACGAAGGTCCAAATGAAACTTAGCAATATTTTCTAGATAGGGAACAGACTTTAATTTCTATGGTAAGAGTTTTAGACCCTGATGATGAAAGAGGGACATGTGGCAGTCTGTAAGAGTTCGCTATGCTGAAAAGTCCTGAAATAAGTCACATTGGGAAAATTCTCATAAGTCCCAAATGGTGAAACTAATTGTACCCAAACCTGTGGTGTTGGAAAAAGGATAGACGAGGCTACCTCAGTACAATATTTCAGACATACAGGAGCATTACTTTAATAGATAATATAGAAAAAATATCAGGAATTTCTGTAGAGGAAATTGGAAAACTAGGGCTTCCTGTTCCGGAAGCTTCCCTCCACTGTTTTAAGAAAATATGTACATTGGATGGCTCACCTTGAAGAGGACCATATTTCTATCCAATCATATCTGAAAGATTCCAAGTTTTGAAAATTAGGGTTTCTCTAACATACCCTAGATTAGCCAGATACGGAACCAGGACGGACACCTCAAATCGGTAAGATCTAATCTTTTGCTATTTACATGTGAGGTTCTCATTTCAAAATGACCTATCACACCAGATTGATGACAAGCTTGGTGAAGCTGAAATTTTTTGAGCATGGAAGTATAGGATTTCACTGGTTCTTGAAGAAAATGAATTGGACACCTACATAAGTGGAGAGGTTCAAATTCCAGAGGGAGATGAGGCTAAAGCCTTACACAAGAAAAACTTGGTTAAGGCCAAGAGGATCATTGTATACCACAATTATATTCTTTAAAGACACCTAAAGAGATGATTTATTCCTTGACCAAGATATTTTGAAGGGAAGAATATAAATCAAAGGAAGTATAAGATCTCTATGATGTTTGAAGAAATTGACTTGGATCAATATTTCAGTAAGAAAGGTCTAGGAGCTAGAGGGAGATGAGGCTAACGCTAGAGCCAGGAGAATCATTGTAGATTCTATTGAAAATAATTTCATCCCTCATGTGTCATCCTTGAAGACACCAAAAGGAAATGTTCAATGAGATGATGAAGTAGTCGAAGAAGAATAAGATACAATTATAACCACCTTGAATGGCCTCCGAGGATCATGGGATTCATTCATTCAAGGAATGTGTGCCAGAAGGAAGTGATTACTTTCAGCAGAATCTGGGAAGAGTGCACACAAGAAGAAGCTCAACTCATAATAAGAGAAAGATAAGATGGGAGCAACTGAAGATCAAGTTCTCATGATCCAAAAAATATCCGTCAAGCAATGAGGAATACGGAGGACTCAACTCTTGAAGAACCTCTTATCCATATTAGAATTTGGATAAGAAATGATGTTGATATGAATGAAGAAGATGATGACGCTGAAGGCTCAAGAAGGAGTCTACCCACGAAACACATAAAGATAAGTATTCAATTGTCATTTCGTGATATTATTTTGTTATGTGTTTGTTTATATGTGTTATGCATGATAGAATGTTTGCATTAATGACAATATACTACTAATATGCATATGATGGGTAAGTAGCCCATGGTGCTATATAACTCTCCATTGCTACTTATCTATAATGAAACCTATTTACTGACATATTGGATTAGTGCACAATCTGAATTTTCTCCTGGTAGAGATGGAAGGCATCTAGAAAGTTTCCATAAGATATGGATGAATGTTGTATTGGCTAAAATAGTTGCATGATTATATCTTGATGCAAAATAAATTTTCATTATGAATATACCTTATGAAATGTTTCTAACCATACAACTAATGCATTTGACTTGTAGGAAATATGGCATACAATCGCCTACAAAAGAAGGATGAGACTTGTTCCGAAGAACAAGTGACAACAGTTCAAGAAATAATACAAAATGAAGAATAGTATGAAGAGACTTTAAGAGGCCTCAAACATAGTGCAGTTATGTAACACTGTTGAGCAACATCATTGATGCAGAAACTTCCAGCTATGAATAAGTAGCTAAGAAGAAAGGGAAGGAGAGTACAATTTCAAGAAGAATGATGTCTAGGATGCGGTATCGAGACCTGAAGGGAAGTATGCAGTGGATCTGCAAGATCCAACATGCAGTAGATGGAAACATCATGGGATACAAGGCAATATTAGTAGCACGAGGCTTCTCACAGAAAGAAGGACTATACTATGAAGAGACATTTGCATCTAGTGGGAGTTGAGGCACATGATAGGCAGACTCATGTGTGCAAACTAAAGAAGACCTTGTGCAAGATCAAAAGACACCCATGGGATAACACATACATGAGTAGCTTGAATATCACCTAGAGTGATGAAGATCTTAACCTTTGCTACAAGGTTGAAGATGAAAACCTATAGAGGATGACAAGCTCACAGATGGGTGCGAGAAGAATGCTTTCAAGATAGAGGATATTGGTGTCCAGTGAACCTAGATGGATACATAGAATATTAGTAGCAGAGGAAGCTACTTTTCACTCTAGTACAGAATGTATAAATACATAGAGTAGGAAAGGAAGAGGGAGAATGATGCTCCACTTCAGAGGGAGTGACTGTAGAATATCCTGAGGTTCGACATGGTATGGAAGGATGGATATCTTATTGATGGCTCTAGGCTTTATTGAGAGTAAAGCGGATTCCAACCTTTACTTCAAGGTTGAAGGTGGAAGAACAGTGATGCTCCTGTTATATGTTGATGACTTGTTCCTAACAAAAAAGTGGAACTCACTAAAGTTGCAAGAAGGAGACATGCTATCGAGTTCAAGATGAAGGACTTGGGGATGATGCACTACTTTCTAGGCATGGAGGTGTGGTAGATTGTGGATGGAATCTTCCTTGGACAAGGGAAGTATGTAGTGGAGATCTTGAAGAGGTTCAAGATGATGGATTGCAAGGCCATGACCACACCTATGGCATCGAACCTAAAGCTATTGAGTGATGCTTCATTATAGTCGGTTGATGCCATGATGTATCATCAGATGATTGGGTCCTTGATGTACCTAACAAATACGAGACCAGGTATTTTCTTTGCTGTGAACACATTGAGCCAGTTCCTGATGGATATGAGACATGTTCACCTGATGGTTGCAAAGCATGAAGTGAGGTATCTAAAGGGTACAGTTGATTATGGGCTCCAGTATGAGGTGAATCAGAACATTAACTTGGAGGGTTATGTGGATTAGGATTGGGCAGGAAATTCCATTGATAGCAAGAGAACTTTGGGGTGCTGCTTCAGTATGAGATCAGGTGTGAACTCTTGGTTTAGCAGGAAGCAGTCCTGCATGGCACTGAGTACAACCGAGAGAGGAGTAGTGAAGCTCCAGTATGTGATCCAAATTGAGATCTCTCAAAAGAGGGAGTTCTAGCATAGCCAATGAGACAGGTTGTCTGAGCATAAAATCCTAGCGAAGCTCGTAGATTGCTTAGACATAAATGGTCCTATAGGTTTTCGTCGGATGTAATTGGTCTTGGTGAAGCTCACAGGTTATCCTTGGATGTAATCATCCCTGATGTGATTCTATGCTAGAAATGGCCAGAGTGGAGTTTGAGTACTTTAGGGAGAAGCTTGGTGTTCTCTAAATCGAGGTTCCCTCCAAAGGGAAGTGATGAGTCCTTGAGCCCTTCTGACATGGATGTAGGATTGGTTCCTCCCATGGTTAGATGCAAGTGCAAAACCCTTTTGACATAAATGCTGGATTGGTTTCTCTCATGGTCAGATGTAAGTGAAGAGCCCTTCTAACATGAATGTTGGATTGGTTCCTCTCATGGTCAGATGCAAGTGCAAATCCCTTCTGACATGAATCCTGGATTGCTTGCTCTCATGGTTAGATGTAAGTGCAAATCCTTTCTGACATGAATGCTATATGTGTTCCTCTCATGGTCAGATGTGAGTGCTGGGCCTTTCTGACATGGATGCAGGATGTGTTCCTACCATGGTCAGATGTGAGTGCTGGGTGTGCCTTTTTGACATGGATGTTGGATGTGTTCCTCCCATGGTCAGATATAAGTGCTGAAGAAGATGAAGACCTACATGGAGGCTAGGCCTAAAACTAGCATGAAAAAGGGATGGCTCTGTAAAACTGCCTATGACGAGTAGAATTGGGAGATAGCACCAGTTGATTGAGATAGCGAAAGAAGTGATGATGATGATGATCCAGTGATGCTCCAGTGATGATCCAGCTTTGATGATGATCTAGTGATGATCCAGCTTTGATGATGATCCAGTTTCGATGATAATCCAATGATGATCCAGTTTTGATGATAATCTAGAGAAGAAGACTTGTGCTGACATATTGTGTCAAGAGAATACCTTCCTAGTTAAGAGGGAGTGTTGATGTATTTGTAAATTTGGAATGTATTCAGTTGTATATTTCATATATTATATTTGATTAGTCCCCGATGTTCCTACGGAGGGAGAATTAGTAATGTAAACAAGTCATATAAAGTCATAAACGTTTGTAGTCCAATATAAACGTTTTTTTTCTTTGGGAAAATACACACACACA
>LPNX010528232.1:158515-176936 GCA_001517045.1 Pseudotsuga menziesii
AATGAAACCGACTCATGGGAAAGGGATCATAGCTATAATACCAGGAATGTAACTGCATATGGGAAATACTTAGAGGAGGTAGACTTTTGGTATTGATGGTATCCAAGGAATACATATTGTAGAGTACTCTGAACAAAGGTGACCCAAAGTGGGAATGCTGCCAAATTGTTATATGTGGGGTGGTGTCTAGAGACACCGTTGTGGTATGATCTCATGGATTTTTGGCGAGCCCGAGAAAGTAAATGCCTGATGGTGATTTCAATTTTAGAGAATCTAAGAGCATGAAGAAGACTCCAGTGGGGGCTCTTTTTCATTGGTAGTCTCCTGTGCCCAAAAAAGGATAAAAGTATACACAGGAGAGCTTGCCCATCATGTAGGGGATGAGAGACTTATTTACTGTTGGTAGTCCAATCAACCCAAAAAGGGTCAAACCTATACTGACTGGACGATCATTTAGATACTTTTATGAGCATGAACGAAACCAAGTTTTCTCGGCAATATTTTCTTGATGAGAAGGCTAGAAAATAGCTTAACGACAACCCATGGTGAGATTTTTCATAGAGTTTGGCCCCTCTTCCCAAGAAAGCATAAAAGGATGCAGAGAGGAACGGTGTTGGCTTGAATATGCCAAGGTGGTCCTTTTCATATGGTAGTCTACATGGTTCGCAAAAAGAGATAAACGAGATGATATAGATGCCCTTTCCTATACTTTAACAAGAGGGAAAGGAAGCAGCTGCGCTCGACAATCTTTTCATTCTTTTAGGAGTCAGAAAAGAGATTAAAAGAAACTATGGTATGGTCAACTGATTGCAGTGGCACAGGTGGTGCCCCATGTCGGGACAGTGGACAGTGGTCCAAAGGTCATCCGTGCAGTATGGATGGAGAAGGTGGCTCTTAAACATACCAATACATGCACGGGATAGATCGCTCCAGTGGAAAGCAAATCGATGCGGCAAAGGCACGCAAACTGAGGTGGCTCTCAGACAGAGGCCAGGAGAGTTGTGTGTGAGTTGTGGTGGACGAACTTGACTATATGTGATGTGAGTGCAACTCCAGTGGCAGTTTTATGCCAAATGCATGCAAAGG
This sequence comes from Pseudotsuga menziesii, assembly GCA_001517045.1. NCBI lineage: Eukaryota > Viridiplantae > Streptophyta > Pinopsida > Pinales > Pinaceae > Pseudotsuga > Pseudotsuga menziesii. The sequence continues at coordinate 159,602 of LPNX010528232.1, forward strand.
AAATGATCCATCCTCCAGACGATGGTCCAGGGACCCGCATAAGGTGCGGTGGATAGATTAGATAGCTATATGATAAAATAAAATGACGTGCCTTCTGAGCGGTGTCCCGGAAACCCGCATGAGTGGCAGTAGGAAAGTGTAATGCAAGTACAGGTCCAGAGACACTTACATCACAATGATGTGGCTCGTAAATCGAGGTAACTTCCTGGAAGTGGTCCCAAAAATTAATTGTTAAACATGAGACGATTGTCACATTAGAAGATAGAGGATGGAAATTTGAGCCTAGAGGTGTGAGAGGTGTCTCGAACAGGCTCCGGGTGACTTTGGATTGGAAGCTAATGGTGCTGCCCCTGACTTGTGGTGAAAAACATTGAAAAACAAAAAAAAGGGAAAATTAAGCGACTCGTTGGTGATGCTAAGTGTAAAATCTCTTGAGGTAGAGCCCATTGCGGGGATTCTCCAAGAGTTGACCATATGAGTCAGAGAAGAGGTATGCCCCCTTGCCAAGATGAAGGTTGTTAGAAAGGTAGGGTGACGAAATTTGGTCTTTTATGGGAAGAACCGATTCCACACTATGGTTTAAAGGGAATGGGGTAAAACCAAAGGTGGTCTTATATATCTCTCCATCATCGCGTAAGTGGTGTCGGGGTAGATCAGGTGGATCTTCCATGGATGTCGAGATGGGAGGGAAACTGGTGCTAGAGATCATGAAAATGGTATTAGTTGTGGCTTTGGTGGCCTTGCCCCTGTCTCTGTTGGAGGAAGAGGGGTAGGCCTGGAGACAGGAGGAGTCTTTGATGGACCCGGAGGTAGGTGCAACATCATCTCAATTGGATGGAAAGGAGTTAACACATCTTGGGGCCTCAGAGGTAGGGTAGGTGGTTCAGGGCACCACACAGGAACTCCTAGTGTGAAATCCTATAAATTGCGGGTTGCCAAGATAGACTTACTCATGATCCCGGATGGTAGGAAAAGGAAAAGGAAAAGGAAAAGGAAAAGGAAAAGGATCATGTTGGGTGGGAATGAACCCCATTGTTTCCCTAGTAACTGAGGTTGAGTTTGCAGCTATGGCTGGAGCTACGGCTGCAGATGGAACTGCAACTGTGAATGGATCTACGACTGTGGTTGGTGTTACGGATGCAATTGGGGTTTGGGTGTACTGGTTCTAGATGATAGCATGCAAAAATCCGCAGTGTGACTTGGTGTCGGTGGAGGTGACACGAAGGGGAAGGGAGTCGTCATAGAGGTGTTGGAGAACAACCTGGGACTTGTTTGTGACCGTGGACGAGATAGTTCTGATGGAATGTCGATGACCGTAGAGATAAGAGGGTCTATGGAACTGGACACCATGTAAATGGACATGGTATCTGAAGAAGGAGGTGGGGGGTGGACTTCTTTAATCAGAGTGATCTTAGATTCAAGGGCATGTTGTTGAAGGTTGGCTAGAGCTGTTCAAAACTCGGACAAATCTTGGTAGTGATGAGAATAGTGTCCATACAATCCATAGAGAACGAAATCATGGTTTGTTCTCAATGACTTGTTTCTCACTATTGGCCCATTTGGGAGTTCAACCATGGGGAAGTTTTTCGTTGTATCCATGGCATCCAAATGTGCACAGATTATGGGAATCTTAGGGTAGTTTTGAGTTGGATGGCCCTATTCTTCGTAGATGGTTCAAGGCGAGATCTGTCACGGTTTAGCAGTAGCTTTCACGTTTTTTCCCCTGGCCCTTTTTGGGTGAGGCGGTGTGGGTGCAGGTGTGGTGGTTGGTTTTTGTGGGCCGGGTGGAGGATGAGATTCAACCGCAATGGGTTGCATGGGGGTTAAGACTACCTGGGACATTGGCGATTGGGTAGGTGGATCAAGGTACCACAAGGGAATCCCGAATGTGAAATTGGGTAAGTTTAAGGTAGCCATTACTAGATTACTCATGACACCAGGTAGGGGAAAGAGGAAGGGAATTGTATGGACTAGAGAGGAGCCCAGATAACTCCCTGATGGTTGCATGTGGGGATGAGGCTATGGTGGCGGTTGCGCATAATGCTGCGGCTACGAATGATGTTTCGGGTGTTGATGATGTTGCGGGTGTTGATGATGCTACGGATGTTGATGGTGTTGCGGCTATGGATGGTGTTATGGTTGGGGTTGGGGATATGGCTGCAGTTGATGTTTGGGTGTAGCAGTGTTGGATGAGAGCATGCACAAATCCACAGTCTTATTTGGTGTCGGCGGTGGTGACACTAAGGAGAAAGAAGCCGTCATGGTGTTATCAGCAAACAACCCAGGGCCAGATTCAACAATGGGGAGGCTGGTATGTTGTCAACCATGGTGTTGACCATAGGGATAACACTGGTGGGTGTGGTTAGCCCTTGCTAATCAATGGTGTTGATTGTAGGGATAAATTTGGTGGGTGCTATTAGCCCTTGTGGATCGTGACAAGTTAGTTGGTCAACCATCACGATTTTCCCTTCATGGGGGAACATCATGAGACAAAAAATAGTTGATGCTATGGCTCTCATGGCGTACATATAATTTCTTCTGAGGAGAAGGTTATAGTCCAACTGAGCATTGACAACCTCTATGTCAATCAGTACTGTTTTCCTAGCCAATGTGATTGGGGCATGAAGGAGGATTCCTTGGGCTTTAGTGGGGTGGACATCATAATCCTGCAGAGTAGTAGAGGATGGTTGCAGAATTGAGGATCCAAGCTTCTGCCAAACTAAGGTAGACATAACACACGTGGATGCCCCCTCATCCACTATACACCAGTGTAGGATCAAATTCTGGATGGAGACCAGAATTTGGAAGGAAATGGTTGATGGCATCCACGATTCTCCATTCTCCGTGTCGAATGTGATCAACTTGGAGTCGGAGGGGTCTACAACACCAAGGGCAGCTAGTAAGGCTTTTCGTTGTGTTGGGAAAGTTTAGAGTACCTCAAGAGCGGACATAGGCATCGGTGTTTGGGCCAAATCATCCACGATGTTGTAGCTTATAGTAGCTCTAGTAGTGACATTGTTTCCAACCCACTGTATGGGAGGGGCACAGAGGAAAAGGGGGTAGATGAAGAGGTGCATAGGCTGTTTTGGACGTAGATGTTGCTGATGTGTCAGCAGGTGTGGTGTTGGTTCCGTACTGATTTCATCTGGTCTATAAATTGACCTCCTCAGTTGTCATGGCTAGCAGGTAGTGAACACCTATTTCTACTGTCGAAGGTGCCCCCAGGGTGTTGGGATTGGGCCGGGGAGCGAGTGCAGTTGCTACCAATCCTTGGACTGGTAATGGGTTTTGGAGGACCATGGGTGGAGGCCCTAGTGGTGCCGAGTTGGGTTGAGCTTGGGATGCCATATTGGTAGCGTGCTAAACCTCGTTGTGAATGGCTTGCTTGGTGTGACCTATGAAGGGGAATTCATGTGTATAGTGCCCATAGACCTCACACAACTTGCATGGCTGATTTGTGCGCAACAGAGCATTGCATCTAGGTGCATTTGGTTTCTAAGGATTTTGGACTGGCTGATTTGCCCCGACATTGTTGGGAGGGTTTAGTTGTTGACCGCCTCCCTGCGGTTGATTGTTGCCTTGGTTCTGGGCTCGGTTATTTCTAGCTTTCCCTTGTTGGCTATTGGGGGCTAGCTGGTTAGGACAGTTTGGTTGTGCAAACACCTATCCTAAAGGTGCTAGTGAAGTAGGGGCAGGGGATTGAATGGCTTGCACTCATGTTGCATAGTAAACTTGGGTTGGTGTAGGTCCCACAAATGTGGGCACTTGTCTCGCATATTGTGGTGCTGACCAAGATAATGCCTAAGACTGTTGCGGTGACACAGGTTGTGCATAAGAAGTTGTGGCTCCAGACTGAGACATCATTCTTGCATAGTCCAGAGTTTGGTTTTTGTAGGCAACACTAGGGGTGTTGCTTGGTTGTGGTGGTATTACAGGTGGTCTAGGACGGTGTTGTGGTTAGTGGGAGACAAAATCTATGATGCCATCTATGGCATGGGATGCCCCCGGTGCATTCCGGTAGGAGGTGCCTGCATGGGGAGAGTCTGAAATGATAGTGTAAAGGTATCCAGACTGTGCATAGATCAGATCAAACTGTTGGGCTTTCAAGATGGACCCCTCTTCAGATTGGGGACGTTTGGATGCAACGTCCTTTACTATAGGTGGTAGCAAATTTTTTAGGAATCAGTCCAGGAAGATCCTGTCATCAAGTTGAATCTTGCACAAAATACAATGTCACTGCCACTCATGGATGTGGTCGGTTATGTGGGTTGCACTATTATGGAGGAAATATAGCAATATCTCCACCCCTTCATCATATCTAATGGGGAGTTGGAAATACTGCAGGAACATGAAATCCAAGGAGTTAAAATTTGGGTATTTGGATTGTGGTAGCTCAATGGGCCACTTGGCTGCAGCACCTGTGAGGGTGTGTTGGAACAATTTGAGTTCGATCAAATCATCTACGATGCTATTTGATGAGCACCATAGGTGAAACGTCATGATATGGTTTTGGGGGCACTCCCTTGCCTTAAGGCCCTTCAAACTTGGGAATGTCTGAGGGGAGTTTGGTTGGCATGGGAGGCCAAAACATTTGATGGCAGATAGGGTCATTTGTTAACCGATCCAAGTCAGGTAGGTTGAGGCATGCCATGAAAGGAAGGTTTGACCCAAGGTTTATGTGAGATGGGGTAGCAATGGTTGTGGGGTTTGTAGGGACATGATGCACCTGCACAACTGGGGGTACTTGTGGCACAGTTGTGGATGGGCCACTGCCCCCAAGTGTGGTAAATGAAACTGTGTGAGTGGAAGGGCCACTACCCCCATGTATGATAGGTGGGGCAGTGTAGGTGGAAGGGCCACTTCCCCCAGGCATGCCAAGCAGGACAGTGTGAGTGGACGGGACACTGCCCCTAGGCATGATAGGTGGGACAGTTTGAATGGTTAGAATGGGTGGAGGTAGCTGACTTATGATGGTTTTCATGACCATTCTGGGACCTCCAGCATGGGTGTTGGTGGTGGTGTGGGGTATGGACATGGGTCCACTTCCAATCACCAAGTCGAAAAATGGATCTGGGTTTGCACCAGACATGGGACTAGATGGTGGAGTATGTAGGTCTAGATCAGATTGATATGATTCTGAGTCTGAATCATAGGATGTGTGGCCTTCTGATGGTGTAGAGGGTCATCGAGAATGGTCTCGATGGTGTTGGTTCAAGGACCCAAACTGTGGTGGATCGCCTCTCAGTCATGAGGAAGAGCGTGGGGGATCAATTGTGTTTGGTTGGTATGTCAAGTGATGGTAGTGACATTTTGGACCCTGGTTTTCATGGATTCCTATAGGCTTTTAGGTGTTCACTCGGCCACCAAGACTGCTAGGAGACAGCGCTTGGATTTTTCCTCATGGGAGTGCTAGTCAATCGATGGCGATTGTTTCCCATTTCGCTTGGCAATTCCTCTCTACGACCAACTACTTTAGGGTTCCCGTGGTACTCCTCACAATGAGTTTCTGGGATGAGCCCAAGTACTTCCCACGGTTAAGGAATTCATGGACTTATGTGCTCAAAGATTGCAAGTGTTTGAATTAGTGTAAATTATAAATTTTAATGGCTAGCTCAGTGTCATGAACCGAGTTTGGTTGTTTTACTTGGTATGATTTGTGTGCATGTCCATTGTATTTCTGTTATGCTTTGTGGTTGCTTGTATGGTTTATGAATATTCCATAGATATGGTTTTGTTTATTACAGCACTTATAACATGGATAAGTTGTTTATGAAAGCAGTAAATTGTGAACAAAAATTTAAACACATGCCATACTTGAATATGAACTATGGTAGCCTAACTAGGTGACTTCCTTACACCTGTATTTCTCTTCAACCAGGAAAGAGTGTTGGGCTCTCAACATAATGGGACTAATCCCATTCATAGATCCTTAGGTCACTCTCTGAGTGCAAGGTCGGTCAACAGGGAGGACGCGAATGCCATGAAACCCCCAATGGTCTCCACCCCCTCTACCTTCCAAGTCACCCATTTTTAGTGGTCTCAAAAATTATAGATGAAGTGCCTATTACTATACGAGCTTCACCCTTCATCTTATCCCATAATACCCCGAAGGATCCAGTGGGATTGACCCGGTATGGTCGCCAATCTGTAGCTCAGGGAAAACCCTCGCTACGTGCAGAAACAGATACCTTTCGTCTATAGGACACAAGGGTAGGGTTCCTGTGAGGTATGGAAGAAAAAGAAAGAAAAACCTGCAAACACGATTAGGTCCAAGCTACAAAAACCTGCACAACACTGTTAGCAAACAAAGGAGCTGGAAGACATCAATGGAAACCTGCAACAAAGTATGAGAAAGAAACCTGCAAGCAAACTATATTAGAAAACTATAAGAAAAATGACATGAAATAAAGATTATACCCTCTTTGGTTGAAATGGGCCACCATGCCCTAGCTTGGGGGAGCACTTCTCAATGGATGGGGAGCTTTGGCTCAATGGAGAAATGGAGTAGAGGGAGGGTGAATGGCTTGAGAGGCAAATGGTGTCAAGGCACTCACATGGGCAGCATAATAATAGGGAGTGAAGGAGTGATTTGAGAGTGACCCCCACCCCTCTATTTATACTTTTTCTTGAGATTTTTAGGGTTTTAAGCCCCTGGTTGGGGATTTAGCCCCTTTCACCCAATCTTTAGCTCCTTTGGGGGGTTTAAGCTCATTTGAGGGGTTTTAGCCCCTTTTTGGAGGTTTTATCCCCTATGAGAGATATTTTGGCTCTTTTAAAGGGTTTTTAAGCCATTTTTTATATTTTTGAACCTTTTTTAGGGTGTGGGGGTCAAATTAGGGTCGTACGTAGATGTCTTTGGGTGGTGTAGGTCATATAGAGCTTACTAAGGGTTTTTTTGGGTTAAAAATGACCACCCTGAATGGTCTCCCTACATCATGGGACTCATTCATTCAAGGGATTTGTGCAAGAAGGAAGTTGATCTCCTTCAACAGACTTCAAGAAGAATGTGCACAAGAAGAAGATAGACTTGTGACTAGATAAGAAAATATGGGAGCAACTGACAGTCAATATCTCAAAGTTTACACCAGAAAGAACTTTAAGAAGAAGGAGAAGAAGGAGAACTCTCACCAGAACAAGAAGAAGGTCAAGAAACCGAAGAATACCAAAATAGATATTTCAAATGCTCAATGTTATACTTGTGATGAAAAGGGACACTTGGAATGTCACATGCCCCAATTTTGTAAAATAATGTTATCTTATTTTGATATTATTCCCAGACATTATGTTAAATTTAATGCTAAGTGGAAACTGATGACTCAGTAGAGTCAAGGATGTGGAATGTAATTCTGAATATTTATTTTTTAAATAAATAAAAGTGGAGACAACAGCCTGGGAGAGCTGTTAAAAAGAGTGTTACTGGTCAAGTGGTGGAAGGAACTAGGTGGAGAGAAAAAAGGACAAGTGGCAGCATCCTCAAACACTTCCTATGTTGCAGGTGGCAACTTCCCTATATTTGGGGTCATGATCCCCCAAGAAAGTGGGATCAGAGCAGGTGGCTCAATTAATGACAACTAACCCAAAAAGACCTAGGAAATCTTATTAAAAGTGCCCAATGTAGAGAGCTGAGGCTACTCATTCTAGGAGAAGAATCATTCAGGTGATGCACTTCAAGGAATTCATTGGGAAAGGGAAATTGGAAGGAAGGTGTTTGAGGGGTAAACTGCAAAAAGTTGATCTAGTACAACTTTGTAGCTGAAAGATCTTACTACAATATGCAGAATTGGTATTGAGTCTCAGGACTGGTACTTTGTTTATTGCTACACCTAGTTCCAGCCAAGCAGACTAGAACATGCTCGGGGGTCCTGAGAAGTCATTGTTTGAGCACTCTCCAGGATTTGGTAGGGAGGAATGACCTCCCATTGCTGTTGTTGTCCAACTTTAAAGATAGGTTCTATTATCTTTTAATTTCTGTGTTATAGTTTATCTCTATGTAGGATAAATAAATAAATGATGTTATGATATGTTATGTTGAAGCTTTTTAGTTATTCTAGACTAAATCTGTACTGTGATGAAAGATAAATCCTACCTGTGTTTTTCCCCATCTGGAGCAATCCAGATTGTACTCTAGCACAGGTAGTTGTTTAAGTAAATGAAGTATGATCGAAATATGAATGAATCGAATATTTAAAGTTATCAGAGTAATGAAATGTTACTTCTCAGTAGTTAGTTGTTTTCTAGAAAGTTTATTAATTTGATTGTAGACATGTTATCAGAATTTAGGCTGTGTAAATAATATGTTAATATAGAATAATACTTATATTACTGATTTACATTAGTAGATTTAACTCTATAAATTATTTTCTATGCAGTCCCTATATTCCATAAACTGTGCTTTTACTTTGGAAATAGAGGAATTAGTCTTATCAGTTGGAAGTTAATAGTTTATGTTAAGAATAGATATAAACATAGTATTGATAGCTTTTTATTATTATTAGTAACAACTAATCTTCTTGCATCTATCTGAATTATAGTTAAATAATATGATAAAGGTTACAATAGTCCTTACTTAGCTTTAAATAGCTAAAGGACAATAGTAACTTAGGGTTTTAAGTTAATACTATAAACTATTTTTATACTTTTGCAGAACTATGTAAATATAAAGAATACTGATAAGTATGGAGATTCTTTTAACTTTGTGTTCTAAGTAATCCATAGATACAAATTGAATTAAACTAACACAAATATTACAGACTGCTTTCAGTCGTAACCGCAATACAAATAAGAACCAACATAAACTTAAGAATGTATGTTATTCTTAAATATTAGTATTATAAATATAAATAATGTTATTATTATCCTTAAACTGTGACATTTATAGATAATTAATTTATAAAAACAAATTAAGAAAAACTGTACTACAGTAATAAGAAAATTACTAATAATAACATAGGAAACAATATCCTATTTAAGTTAAATGGAAGTAAACCCTAGCTCATGTTTTGAGCATAAATGATAAATATTAAAATATAAATTATAAATAATTCTAGTACTGTAGTAACCTAGGTTATACATAGGTTATTTTCTTTAAAAACTACCGACTAAATTTATTGTATAACAAAGATAAACCACATTATTGACTAACAGGTGCAATTGCATTTATAGAAAAAGAAACACAGAGTCTATACATAACAACATACAAATAATCCACTCTCGGTCCTTTAAGGACAGATAGACTAAAATAGGAGAATAACATAATTATTAACATAAGAGTATTATAAACCAAACAAGGGTTTTACAGGTCAAACCCTTACTTGTGAATTTCTTTAAATAAACAAGATTTACATCACAACTGTGAGTACCAGCCTTCAAAAATTTAATATATAAAAACCTGATAAAGTACTCAACCGAGTTCAAATTCATTGATTTCCAAAAAGGGTATAAACCCTAAATTATACAGAGTATAGCATAAATGGCTAACAACCAAAACAAGTCATAGCGAAGCTACCTTCACAAAATTTACAACCTAAACTGACTGCGAAGCCAAGCTTCGACAAGTACACTACACTAACAAAGTGCATCCACCCTATCAAGGGTTTGATTTTAAACATGCTTATAAACAACCTGTAAACAGTAGAAGCATAATATAGCTCGTGGCAAGATGAGAAAGGGTATTCAAACCCTGGGTGATTCCAATGACCACCCCAACTGCATTTAAGGGAGAACCCATCTTTCAGACCATGGGGCTTACTTGAGTTTGAGCCTTGAGCCACGACCATCGCAAAGGCTGTCTTCCTACCCTTGTACAGGCTTCACTTCAACGAGTACCTACAGTAATGGTAAACCCTGTTAGTAAATTATCTTACGAGTACAAGCTTGGAAGTATACTATGCTAAAACTTGCAGTAAAATGAAAGAAAGGTCCTTTATGATTTTTACCTATCACTGGGAGTATGATGAATGGATGCACAAGCACTATCACCTATAAATGGTGCAGTGGGGAAAACAACAACTCTCAGAACCGCACACAGTAGCGAGCTACTAAGAATCGAGCAGGAAAACTGAAGAAATCACCAAACTACACGGGCTTGGGAAGAAGGTTTCCCTTGTAGCGAAACGAAGGTAGTAGGAAGAATAACTCTACGTTTGACAGAGAAAGAACCAGCAATCAAAAACCACTCACTAGAGAATGGAGGCAGCACAGAGTCAATGTATAAGGCGACGGTAACCAAGAGAACAACAGTGGCCATGGGAGACAATCCAAGCAACCCTAGAGCCAGCGTAAACTGCGGGACAATAATGCATTAGGTTAGGTTTCTAGAGTGTTATATATTTTCCACACGTGGACATGATTCAACCACGTAGCCACAAATTTATCCAAACAACGAGGGTCGTTTCCTATAGTTCTTGCATGGAGACATTATATTATTTGTTTGTTCATTGCAGCATGGGTTAAACTATAATGACAACCTAATAATATGTAACCAAACCTCTAATCATTTGCACCGGGTATTATATTAACCTAATCACCGGATTATTATCGCGAAGGAATTACGTTGACCATGCTTCGTGTCACATATAAACCATAATTTAAGTCCGTTTTGGATTAAGTACAAACCATTGCTATCAACGACTTAGTGTTATCACAAAGTAAACATTACCATAATAATATGGTGTAGTTGTATATTAAACTTTAACATATGTTAATTGGGTGGCACGACAATACTCTAAACATCATTTTGAGTAGAATTAAATCATGTGATATATATTTTGTTTATAAAATAGATTAAATTTAAAGTTTTTAGTATAGTTATAAAAAGAGTATATGTTAGCTAAGACATGACTATAGTGTCTCTAGTGACAAGTTAAATTATAGCTTAAGCATAGTAAACACTTTGCTTAGGAATATTACATGTTTAACACTTATGGTTAGTATGTTGTAATAAGGACAAGAAGTTAAGGCTAGATTTGAATACGTTATAATAACAAACTTTTGTAGATTGAATGTTCATTGAACAAGTCAATTATGCATATCTAAGAAATATAAATGAACTGATAACTCCCATAGCATCGAAACTATGAAGTAGTGCAAAACTAAAGATGAAAGTAATATCACAAAATTTTGTCACATAGTTTAGGCGACATTACTTTGTTAATACTTGGGAGTATATTCAACTTGGCTTTATGTTCGTACAAAGTGTGTAGTGGACAGCAAGATAATTACCGAGATAAAAATGATGATAGGAATAGGAACGATCCTATTAAATTTTCAAAAGTTAGTAGAGCTCAGAGTTAAACTTAAGAACAAAGTATTGGTAACCTTAAGCTCTTGTAGAAGGGTATAATGGTCATAGTTCTACACACAGGTTTTTACTGTTCTTAAGATAATAGGTTGTAAGTACCTTATAGAAATAATTTAAGGGACAATAAATATACAGGCAAGACAAGATATTATTGCAAAAAAATATTGTCAAGAAAACAATGTTTATGAGTATTACTAATTACTTAGACTAAAGAAGAAATACACATATCAGAGATTCTAGTATTAGAGTCGCAATTATGCTGTACTGTCATCACATTTTTTCCAAGCCTATTTATTTGAACAACTGATGGAAATCAAATTTTTTTACCTTACAGGAGCTGTCTAGTGTTTAGCAGCTTATTGATACAAGATTTTTAATTTGCAAACAAAATACTGCTGACACTAATAGATCTTTTAAAATTATGTACTCGGTTGATCATACCTGTAACAACCTATAAGAAACAGTATTCATATGCGTTAGCATGAATGCTAAGTAAGCCCCGGATGTAAAAGTAGATTCCACCTACTGACATAAAATAACTAATCAGTAAAATGAAGCAATTAGCATACCAAAAGATTTTAAACTTGCTATGAAAAATAAACTGTTAAGATATTTTAGAAACCATTTACTTAACTGTTTCTTTATGCTACTGTTAGCTGTTAGTAGAATCGTAGGTTATAACATTTATTGTTAACCAAAAAATTTAAAAATTTTGTGAAAATTTGGGGTTGTGACATGTGGTATCAGAGCACAAGGTTCAAATACTAGGCCTTGATGTAGCCCGACTAGCTTTCATAAAACAGTAAATTAAATTATTATGCTAATGTATTTTTTTTTTTATGTTATTCAACAGAGAATTTCTTTTTCTGAAGTTTAACAGGCAGGTATGGAAAGGCTGGGAGAGTATGCACAGGAGGAGTCTCCAGCTACAGAAATAAGAAGTTTAACCAGAGATCCTATACTAGGGGATGTAACTACAAATTCCTCAGAGCTGTTATAGACTGTAAAATATTTGAAAACTGAAATGGAGTTTGTAAAGAAAGAGAATGAAAGGATTCTGAGGGCTCAAGAAGAACTAAATCAGATCCTAATGGAAAAGTTTCAAACTGAAGGAAGGGGTAGAAGGTCAGAATCTGAAGATGCTAGTCATCCAAGAAAATCTAAAAAGATGAAGCATACAAAAACTGAAAGTAGTTCATCGTGAGAAGTGTTTGGTGAACGACAAAGTTACCATACTACTAGTGACAGTAGTGATGATGATCTATACGTCAAGAAGAGGAAATATAAACCTTATGAGGAAATCTCAGGGGAATTCAAAAAGATAAAACCACCAACCTTTAATGGAGAGACTGAGAAGGGGGAGGAAGCTGAGTCCTGGTTGTCCGAGATGAAGAAGTACTTTCAAATATATAATTATTCTAACTAGTTAAAGGCTAGGATGGCTATATATAACCTCTCAGGAAAGGTTGATATTTGGTGGTAGGACTTGAAGAGAGTTAAGGGTATAAAATAGAAAGAAGTTAACTGGAGTACCTTTAAGCGGTATTTAAATTTATTTATTTAATTTTTTTTTCTTCTGTCTGAGCAGTATTACGAGGAAAGGGCTAAGGAGTTTTATGAACTAAAGTTAGGTTCAATGACAATGAAGGATTTGAACAACAAATTCTTAAGTCTACTTAGGTATGTACCCTACCTAGTGGATGAGAAACCAAAAATATGGTGATTCCTTAGCTGTTTACCATATCATATTAAAGATAGAATTGAATATGATAACCTAAATACCTTGGAGGAAGCTATGAGGAAGGCCAATTTTTGTTTTGAGCAGAATCGGAAGAAAGAAAGCTTGGCCAACTCGAAGGATAAGAAAAATAATAATCAGTCCGAATTTAAGAAGAAGGATTTTGTGCCTAACAGGAATTTTAAGAATAATAAGGCCAAAAACTATTCTAACAGCAAGAATTTCCAGGGAAATAGGAATAGTACACCCAACAATTAGAACAATTTTAAGGGTAAGGAAACGACAAATAATCATGGAAATTTTACCAAGAGTTTTGAGTGTAAAGAGCCTGTCAAGTGCTGGGAATGTAATGGCCCGCACTATGCTTCAGTCTGTCCAAATCAGAAGAAGACTGTTAGCAACATTCATACCAAACAGGAGGAGATGACTGTTGGGGAACTAGCAAGGAACATGCCCAGAATTAATGCAGCCTTGGAGAACCGACAAGCTGAATATTAGAATTCCATGGTGGAAGTAGAAGGTATGATTAATCAGACCCCTGTAACCATTTTAATTGATCCAAGAGCTAGTCTCAGTTATATTGCACCTCAGATAGTGGAAAAATGTAAGTTATCTATCGATAAGTATGAGAATTCATGGTTAGTTCAGTTAGCCATTGGGGCTAAAAGAAAAGCAACTTGTTTTGTGAAAGAATGTGCCTTACTTATGGACAAATTTGAAACTATTGTTAAACTTAATATTTTGCCACTTGGCTTATATGATTTGCTGATTGGTATGGACTGGTTAGAACAGCATAGAGTAATTTTAAACTATTACGATAAAACTTTCACATGCTTAAACAGTGATGAACAACCAGTAATTGTTAAGGGTATTCTTAGAAAAACTATGGTAAGATAGATTTATGCTTTACAACTTAAAAGAGCTGTTAGAAAAGGATGTAAAGCTTACGCTGTAAAAATTACCGATGAAGAAAATAAAATTAAAACAGATAAGTTAAAAATAGAAGATATCCCCATTTTAAAAGAATATGTTGATGTATTCCCAGAAGAAATTCTGGGATTACCTCCTAAAAGGGAATTGGATTTCACCATTGAGCTAGTACCGGGTGCAGTACCCAGCTCAAAGGCCCCTTACCAAATGAACATATTGGAACTTAATGAGTTAAAATCACAATTAAAAGAGTTAATTGATAAAAAATATATTCGGCCAAGTGTGTCTCCCTAGGGGGCACCTGTCATCTTTGTTAAAAAGAAAGACGGAACTATGCGATTATGCATAGACTACCGTCAGCTAAACAAGATGACTATTAAAAATCGATACCGTTGCCCCACATAGATGATTTATTTGATCAACTACGTGGAGCCACGGTGTTTTCGAAGATAGATTTAAGATCAGGATATCATCAAGTGAGGATTAAAGATGAAGACATCTTCAAGACAACCTTTAGAACAAGATACAGACACTACGAATTTGTTGTAATGCCATTCGGGCTTACTAACGCCCCAACTCTCTTCATGTCTTTAATGAACAATATAATGCATAAGTATTTAGACAAGTTCGTGGTCGTGTTTATCGATGATATCCTAATCTATTAAAAAACTGAAGAAGAACATAAAGAACACCTAAAAATTGTTTTGCAAGAGTTGCGAGAACATCAACTCTTTGCAAAGTTTAGTAAGTGTGACTTTTTAAAGATAAGATTCAGTATTTAGGTCACGTAGTGACCAAGGAAGGAATTTTCGTAGATCCTAAAAAGATATGGGCAATTGAAGATTGGCCGGTTCCTAAAGATGTGACGGATGTTAGATATTTCATGGGAATTAGTGGTTACTACTGGAGGTTCATTGAAGGCTTCTCCAGGATAGCCAATCTGATAACTTCCTTGCAAAAGAAAGGAAAGAAGTTCGACTGGAACCAGAAATGCAAAGAAAGCTTTAAGAAGTTTAAATTTTTATTAACCAGTGCACCTATTTTAAGAATAGCAGATCCTAATAAAGAGTTTGTAGTATGCACTGATGCTTGTAATGAAGTCTTAGGTGATGTTTTGACTCAAGAAGGGCATGTTATTGCCTATGAGTCTAGAAAGTTAAAAATTCATGAAAAGAATTACGCAACACATGATCTGGAACTAGCAGCTGTGATTCATGCTTTAAAAATGTGGCGACACCACCTAATTGGCAGAAAATTTATTTTAATGACTGATAATAAAGGATTGAAATATCTTTTAGATAAGCCAAATTTAAATGCTAGACAAGCTAGGTGGTTAGCTTTCTTAAGCGAGTATGATTTTGAAATCCAGCATATAAAAGGTAAAGAAAATAAAGTCGCTGATGCATTAAGTAGGAATGCAAGGCTGAATTTTGCAACAACAATCAACACTTACGTTTCAGACTTAGATGAACAGCTTAAAGAAGGGGTAAAACAAGATGAAATTTATCAGAAATCACAATCTAAAGCTAAGGAAAACCCCACAGAAAACTTAATAAAAGGTTACAGTTTAAATGAAAAAGATTTTTTACTGTTTAAAGATAAACTGTATGTACCTAACATACCTAAAGTTAAGCTGTTAATTCTGGATGAAATCCTTAAAACACCATATTTAGGTCATCCAAGTTATCAAAAGACTATAACCATGCTAAGAAAAGAGTATTTCTGGCCAAATATGAAAACTGAAGTAGCTGAATATATTGCAAGGTGTTTAGAATGTCAACAGGTAAAAACCAAACACCAACATCCAGCTGGTTTGCTACAGCCTTTACCTATTCCTAGCTAGAAATGGGAAGTGATTAGTCTAGAATTTATTACTGAACTGCCTACAAATCAGAATCATAATGACTCTATTATGGTAGTGGTTGATAAGTTAAGTAAGGCAGCTCATTTTATACCTGTTAAAACTACTTACAAGACTGCCAATATAGCTGATATTTTTCTAAAGCAGATTTTTCGATTACATGGAGTACCAAAAGTCATAATATCAGACAGAGATCCTAAGTTCACAGGAAACTTTTGGAATTCCTTGTTTAAAGGATTAAATACAACATTGAATTTCAGTACTTCTTTCCATCCTCAAACAGATGGACAAACTAAAAGGGTAAACCAGGTACTGGAAGATTTATTGAGAATGTATGCGAAAGATCAACCAGGGAAGTGGGAAGACTATTTACATCTAGTAGAATTTGTGTATAATAACAATTATCAGGAATCAACTAGATTCATTCCATTTGAAATTTTATACAGACGAAAAAGTAACACTCCTATCTCTTGGAGTAATCTAGTAGATAGATTGGTATTAGGTCTAGAATTGTTGAAAGAAATGGAGGAAATTGTGAAACAAGTGGAGGGAAATTTAAAAGTGGCATAGGATCGATAGAAAAGTCAAGTAGACTTGAAAAGAACTCCAAAGGAGTTCCAGGTAGGTGAACATGTGTTCATCAAGGTAAGGCCCAAGAAAAGCTCTCTAAGACTCGGGAGTTGTGCAAAATTGTCACCTCGTTACTGTGGTCCATTTGAAATTTTGTCTAGGATTGGTCAAGTAGCTTATCAATTAGCCTTACCACCTAAATTAAGAGTACATAATGTTTTTCACATTTCCATTTTAAAGAAATATGTTCATGATGCTACCCATGTAGTTAATTCGAATGTTGTACAAGTGGAACCAGAAGGAGAATTTCTGGTGGAGCCAGACTGTATCTTCCGGAGGATGGAAATTACACTTCAGAATTGCACCATTGGATAGGTGAAGGTGCAATGGAAGCACCTTAGTCTTGAAGAAGCCACCTGGGAATTGGAAAGTAAGATACGAGATGCATATCCAATTCTGTTCCAGGGGACTTTAGAGGATGAGGAATAAATAACATCGAGGACAATGTTATATTCTAAGGGGGTGTATATGTCACATGCCCCAATTTTGTAAAATAATGTTATCTTATTTTGATATTATTCCCAGACATTATGTTAAATTTAATGCTAAGTGGAAACTGATGACTCAGTAGAGTCAAGGATGTGGAATGTAATTCTGAATATTTAATTCTTAAATAAATAAAAGTGGAGACAACAGCCTGGGAGAGCTGTTAAAAAGAGTGTTACTGGTCAGGTGGTGGAAGGAACTAGGTGGAGAGCAAAAAAGACAAGTGGCATCATCCTCAAACACTTCCTATGTTGCATGTGGCAACTTCCCTACATTTGGGGTCATGATATCCCAAGAAAGTGGGATCAGAGCAGGTGGCTCAATTAATGACAACTAACCCAAAAAGACCTAGGCAATCTTATTAAAAGTGCCCAATGTAGAGAGCTGAGGC
>LPNX010528232.1:183475-227449 GCA_001517045.1 Pseudotsuga menziesii
ATTCCATTGCACCTTCAGCTGTCCAATCGTGCGGTTCCGCAGAGTAATTTCCCTCCTCCCGAGGATACAGTCTGGCTCCACCAGAACTTCTCCTTCTAGTTCCACCTGTACAACATTCCAATCAATTACATGAGTATCATCATGAACATACTTTTTCAGAACAAAAATATGGAAAATATTATGCACTTTCAAATTAGGTGGTAACGCTAACTGATATGCAACTACACCAATTCTGGATAGAATTTCAAATGGACCACAGTAACGTGGTGCTAGTTTTGCACAACTCCCCAGTATTAGGGAGCTTTTCTTTAGTCTTACCTTAATAAACACGTGCTCACCTACCTGGAACTCTTTCTTCTTAAACTCAGGCTGATTACTGTTCTTTTTAGCCTTCCAGTTGGCTATACCTTCTTTCTTTTTGTTCTGTTCAAAACAGAAATTTGCCTTTCTCATGGCCTCTTCCAGAGTTTTGGGGTTATCATATTCGATTCTTTCCTTTATATGATAAGGCAGGCAGATGAGAAAACGCTGTACTTTAGGTTTCTCATCAACTAAATATGGCACATATCTTAGCAGACTTAAGAACTTACTGTTTAAGTCCTTCATAGTCATAGATCCTAGCTTTAACTCATAAAATTCCTTGGCCCTTTCTTCATAGTATTGTTCAGACAGAAACTTCTTCTTGAAGTACCTTTTAAAGGTACTCCAATTGACCTCTTTTTCTTTGATCCCCTTGCCCCTTTTCAAATCTTGCCACCATATATCTGCCTTTCCTGAAAGGTTATAGATGGCCATTCTCGCCTTCAGCTGATTTGAATAATTATAAATCTGAAAATATTTTCTCATCCCGGATAACCAGGATTCTGCCTCTTCTCCTTTTTCAGTTTCTCCATTGAAAGTTGGAGATTTTATCTTTTTAAACTCCCCGGAAATCTCTTCATAGGGTCTATACTTTTTCTTTCTGTTATACAGCTCAGCCTCACTACTGTCACTGGTAGTGTAAATACTTTGTTGTTCCTTTAACCCTTCAAAAGATGAGCTGCTTTCAGCTTTAGCCAGTTTCATCTTTTTAGATCCTTTCTGATGGCTAGCTTCCTTAGATTCGGGTCTTTTACTCCTTCCTTTAGTCTGAAATTTTTCCATCAAGATTTGGTTTAACTCCTCTTGAGTCTTTAAAATTCTCTCATTATCCTTCTTGACTGATTCCATTTCAGTCTTCAAATCCTTAATAGTCTGTATCAGCTCTAAAGAGTGAGCAATTATCTCTTCTAACACAAGCTCTTTAGACATCTGTCTTGTCTCGGTGTTTGGAGACTCCTCCTCGGCATATTCTCCTAACTTCTCCATACCTGCCTGTTAGATTCAGAAAAAGAAATTTTCTTCTTTTTACATAAAACAAAAAATACAGGTTAGTACATTATTTTTACTACTCTGTGGAAACTAGTTGGGCCACATCAAGGCCTAGTGTTTGAACCATGCTCTGATACCACTTTCTTGGGGAATCATGACCCCAAATATAGGGAAGTTTCCACCTGCAACTTAGGAAGTGTTTGAGGATGCTGCCACTTGTCTTTTGCTTTTCCACCTAGTTCCATCGACCAATTTGACCAGTAACCTCTTTTTAACAGCTCTCCCATGCTGTTGTCTCCATAATTTATTTATTATTAATAAAATATTCTGAATTACACTCCATTACTGTTGACTTTGCTGAGTCATCAATCCCTACTTAGGATTAAGTTTAACATAATGTCTCAGAAATATAATAAAACAATTTACATAATTTTACAAAATTGGGGTATGTGACAACTATACTAAAACTTGTAGTAAAATGAAAGAAAGGTCCTTTATGATTTTTACCTGTCACTAGGAGTATGGTGAACGTATGTACAAGCAATATCACCTATAAATGGTGCAGTGGGGAAAACAACAACTCTCAGAACCACACACAGTAGCGAGCTACTAAGAATCGAGCAGGAAAATTGAAGAAATCACCAAACTACACGGGCTTGGGAAGAAGGTTTCCTTGGTAGTGAAATGAAGGTAGTAGGAAGAATAACTCTACGTTTGATAGAGAAAGAACCAGCAATCAAAAACCACTCACTGGAGAACGGAGGCAGCACAGAGTCAAGGTATAAGGCGACGGTAACCAGGAGAATGACAACGGCCATGAGAGACAAGCCAAGCAACCCTGGAGCCAACGCAAACTGCGGGACAATAATGCATTAGGTTAGGTTTCTAGAGTGTTATATATTTTCCACACATGGACAGGATTCAACCACGTAGCCACAAATTTATCCAAACAAGGAGGGTCGTGTCCTATAGTTCTTGCATGGAGACATTATATTATTTGTTTGTTCATTGCAGCATGGGTTAAACTATAACGACAACCTAATAATATGTAACGAAACCTCTAATCATTTACACCGGGTATTATATTAACCTAATCACCGGATTATTATGGCGAAGGAATTACGTTGACCAAGCTTCGTGTCATGTATAAACCATCATTTAAGTCCGTTTTGGATTAAGTACAAACCATTGCTATCAATGACATAGTGTTATCACAAAGTAAACACTACCATAATAATATGGTGTAGTCGTATATTAAACTTTAACATATGTTAATTGGGTGGCACGACAATACTCTAAACATCATTTTGAGTAGAATGAAATCATGTGATATATATTTTGTTTATAAAATAGATTAAATTTAAAGTTTTTAGTATAGTTATAAAAAGAGTATATGTTAGCTAGGACATGACTATAGTGTCTCTAGTGACAAGTTAAATTATAGCTTAAGCATAGTAAACACTTTGCTTAGGAATATTACATGTTTAACACTTATGGTTAGTATCTTGTAATAAGGCCAAGAAGTTAAGGCTAGATTTGAATACGTTGTAATAACAAATTTTTGTAGATTGAATGTTCATCGAACGAGTCAATTATGCATATCTAAGAAATATAAATGAACTGATAACTCCCATAGCATCGAAACTATGAAGTAGTACAAAACTAAAGATGAAAATATTATCACAAAATTCTGTCACATAGTTTATGCGACATTACTTTGTTAATACTTGGGAGTATATTCAAATTGGCTTTATGTTCATACAAAGTGTCTAATGGACAACAAAATAATTACTGAGATAAAACTGATGATAGGAATAGGAATGATCCTATTAAATTTTCAAAAGTTAGTAGAGCTCAGAGTTAAACTTGGGAACAAAGTATTGGTAACCTCAAGCTCTTGTAGAAGGGTATAATGGTCATAGTTCTACACACAAAGGTTTTTACTGTTCTTAAAATAATAGGCTGTAAGTACCTTATAGAAATAAATTAAGGGACAATAAATATACAGGCAAGACATGATATTATTGCAAAAAAATATTGTCAAGAAAACAATGTTTATGAGTATTACTAATTACTTAGACTAAAGAAGAAATACACATATCAGAGATTCTAGTATTAGAGTCGCAATTATGCTGTACTGTCATCACATTTTTTCCAAGCTTGTTTATTTGAACAACTAATGGAAATCAAATGTTTTTACCTTACAAGAGCTGTCTAGTGTTTAGCAGCTTATTGATATAAGCTTTTTAATTTGCAATCAAAATACTGCTGACACTAATAGATCTTTTAAAATTATTTACTCGGTCGATCATACCTGTAACAACCTGTAAGAAACATTATTCATCTGCGTTAGCATGAATGCTAAGTAAGCCCCGTATGTAAAAGTAGATTCCACCTACTGACATAAAAGAACTAATCAGTAAACTAAAGCAATTAGCATACCAAAATATTTTAACCTTGCTACGAAAAATAAACTCTTAAGATATTTTAGAAACCATTTACTTAACTGTTTCTTTATGCTACTGTTAGCTGTTAGTAGAACCGCAAGTTATAACATTTATTGTTAACCCAAAAATTTAAAAAGTTTGTGAAAATTTGGGGTTGTGACATGGAAAGATATTGTCCCATCCAGAAAAAGAGACACCACACTCATATTGCTGAAGATGATGAACCAACAAACAAAATATTCAAATTAGAGAAGGATGATTCAGATGAAGAGTGTGTGGTAACTGTAGCACTTACATAACAGTGATTGGAATCATTGATATGTAGGAACATGAGTCACCTCACAAGGTGAAAATTGGGGATGATTATCAATACCCCATAAAATGGAGTGGCAAAGCTTCATAGAAGCTTGTCTCCGGGAAATCCTTAAAGATGAAGGATGTGCTGTATGTTCCAGGATTGAAGAAGAATATTCTCTCCATATCTTCACTAGATGCAAAGGGAATTAGGGTTGCATTTGTCGATGGACAAGTTCTAATGTGGCCCAAAGGAAAGACAATAGAGGATGGAATAGTGATTGGGGAAGAATACAGATGCTTGTACAAGTTGAAGGGACATCCTGAACAAGCATTGGTTCATGAGTTGATTGAAGCAAATGAACTGTGGCACAAAAGGATTTCACATGTGCAGTACAGGGCACTACTGTTCGAAAGAAAAGAAGTATCAGGACTTCGAGAGATCCAGGAAAATCATGAAGGAATTTGAAAAGGATGTGAAAAAGGAAAGAATGCAAAGAAGACATTTCCAGCAGTGAGAGAAAGGCTAAAGGAATATCGGAGATAGTGCACTCAGATGTATGTGGACCCATGTCTTCTAGATTATTAAGCGGGTATGTGTACTATGTTTATTTTATAGATCATTTCACATCTAAGGCTTGGATATATTTCTTAAAAAAGAAAAATGATTTTTTCAACAAGTTTAACGAATATAAAGCCTTGTTCGATAACTAGAAAGATAGGAAGATTGATATTCTATGGTGAGATAATGGCGATGAGTTCACTTCAGAAGAATTCAAGGAGCTTTGCAGAGAATTTGGAATTAATAGGGAGTTGAGCACTCCAGACAATACTCAGCAGAATTGGGTTATAGAATGAAAGAACCATACCATAATGGGAGTGGCAAAAGCAATGTTGCTTCACCATGATCTTCCTATGCACCTTTGGGCACAAGAAACAAGAAAAACTCTGTATGTACAGAAACGTACTCCTCATTGAGTACTTGAAAAAAAGACTCCTAAAGAGGATTTCTTAAGAGTGAAACCCAAAGTCATCCATCTAAGAATATTTTGTTTCCCGATGTACATACATCTCCCAAAGGAGAAAATGACCAAGCTCGATCCTTCTGGGAGGAAGGGTGTATTCATAGGATACAATGATACATAAAAGGCCTACATAATATACTTCACAGGATTCAAGAAGATCGACATAAGTATAGATGTAACCTTTGATAAAGAATCGACATAATTCATATCCAGGAGGACTCCTATCCAGGAAGTCGAGGAACCTGAGGAGACGAGAGTCCGAGACATGGAAATTGGAGAAACAATTCCAAACGACCTTGAAGATCATGACATGACATAACCATATGAGATGGTAGAGGCATTCCTTGAGAAGGATTCCCAAAAGAGGAAATCAACATGGGCATGGGATCTCTTATGAGAAGTTGAAAGGTATAGCACTCTAGAGGGAATACATAGAGAGAGAAAGAGAGAAAAAACAATACAATATCTATGAGGCCCTACTATGTGGCATCATTGACAAAGAACCTTCCACCTATGAAGAGGCTACAAGAGAGAATGCATGGAAGGATGCGATGATCAAATAAGGTCAGTCGATCATGAAGAATGATGTCTGGGAATTTGTTCCGAGATTGGAGAAGAAGTCAGTCATGACTTCAAAGTGGTTATATAAGATCAAACATGCTGCAGATGGAAGCATTGAGAAACAAAAGGAAAGGTTCGTTGCATGAGGCTTCTCACAGAAAGAAGGCATAGACTACGAAGATACATTTACACCCATGGTGAGGTACACTTCCATAAGGACCATACTTTCTTTGGAAGCAGTTATGAAATGTAAAGTACAACAAATGGATGTCAAGACAAATTTCTTGAATGGTGTAGTCGAGGAGGAAGTGTACATGGAACAAACATTAGGATTCGAGACACATGATAAAAAGACCCATGTGTGCAAATTAAATAAGGCCTTGTATGGATTGAAACAAGCATTGAGGACATGGCACGAAAGAATCGATAGCTTCCTGATGAGCTTGGGATTTACCAAGAGTAAAGCAGATTCCAACATCTACTTCAAGGTGGAAGACATAATACCAGTGATACTCCTGCTATATGTCGATGATTTATTGCTAACATGTGATGAGGAACTCATTACAGATGCAAGAAGAATACTTACTACAGAGTTTGAGATGAAAGACCTAGGTGTGATGCACTACTTATTAGGCATGGTGGTGTGGCAGAGTTCAGATGGAATATTCCTTGGGAAAGGGAGGTATGCAGTGGATATTCTGAAGAGATTTAGAATGTTGGACCACAAGGATATGGACACACCCATGGCATATAACTTGAAGCTCCTGAGCGATTCTTCATCTGAGAAGGTCAATGTCACAATGTATCATCACATGATTGGCTCATTGATGTATCTGATGAATACAAGACTAGAAATATGCTTTGAGGTGAACACCCTGAGCCAATTCCTAATGGGTCTGAGATAGGTTCACCTGATAGTGGTAAAGCATGTTCTAAGGTACCTAAAAGGTACAGTGTATTATGGGCTCAAATATGACGTGAATAAGAAGATTAACCTACACGGTTAGGTTAATTCGGACTGGGCAGGTAGTGCCATTTGCAGGAAGAGAACCTCAGGTTGTTGCTTCATTTTGGGATCTGGCATGATCTCTTGGTTCAGCAAGAGGAAATCATGTGTGGCACTGAGTATAACCAAGGTAGAGAATGTTGTCGCTTGCTTGGCTAGTTGCAAGGCAGTGTGGCTACGGAAGCTATTATATGGCTTATTTGATATCCAGTTTGATGTGACTTGCATCTTTTACGACAATCAGAGTTGTGTGAAGATGATGAAAAACCTAGTATTCCATGACAAGTCGAAGCACATCAAGATCAAGTTCCACTATATCAGGGATATGGTGCAGAGAGGAGCAGTGAAGTTCCAATACATGGAAACAGAGGAGCAGATAGCCGATGTGTTGACCAAGCCTCTTGTGAGAGTGAAGTTCGAGTCACTTCAGAGAAATACTCGGTGTGATCCAGATCGAAAGGAGTGACGTGCTCTAGCATAGTTAGAAAGATAGGTTGTCTGAGCGTAACATTCAGATGAAGTTCGTAGGTTTCTTAGATGTAATAAGTCCTATAGGTTATCCTTGGATATAACGTATTGGAAAATATTGCAGGTTATCCTTCGATATGTTACAAAGCATATTATCTCACATGGGAAGTGATACAGGTTGTTCGAGTGGGAAAAATATTGGTGTAGCAGGTTGCTTAGATGTAATCAGTCTTGTGACAGGTTATCCAAATGTAAATACTGAGTCCTGGCATGGTATGCAGGTTATTCATATGTAACACACCCCATGGGTTGTATGAGTGTAAATACTGAGCCCTGGCGTGGTACGTAGGTTACTCAAATGTAATATGTCCCAAAGGTAGTCTGATCGAAAAAGTTCTTGGATGCAGGTTGTTCAGATGTAATCCCTTGATAGAAGAACATAAAAAGGTCTTGGTGTAGCAGGTTGTTGGGTCGTAATTAGTCCTACCATATATATGAGATATATTAAGTTCCCATGTTGAGATGACAATGTCATGAAGCACAAGAGGTGCACCTAGGTGATTATTTTAATAAAATGCGGGTAGACCGTAGATGCTTTGGTTGGTTGTTGTTTTGTCTTGTGAAGGACAAAAGATATGATATGTATATGACGAGATGAAGGTAGAAGATGCCAGTTTTTTTCATGTGAATGTGAAGAATATCTTGGACATATTCTACGTGAAGGATTGCTCAAGATGTGATGAATACCCGGTGGAGGACTAGGCCTACATCCAACATGAAAAAGAGCTAGATCTATAGAGACTTCAAATGATAGATAGTATGGTAAGATGATGAAATTATAAGAAGATCATGGAAGAAACAATGATGAAGACTCTATGACTTCATGATGATGACGATTCAATGAAGACCTGACCAAATGTGTTGATGACTTTGTAGAGAGAGAATACCTTCCTAGTTAAGAGGGAGTGTTGATGTATTTGTAACTTCAGAAGATATTTTGATGTATACTATCATTGTATGTTGTTGTACCCCCATTGGGGATGTGTGTTACCCCTTTTCAATATGTAAAAATTGTGTATATACCTTGAGGTACAACCTCTATTGTAAGTTGGGGCAATAGTCCCCAGTGTAACATCATGTAATATGTACTTGTAGTCTCTCTAGGAGAAGTGGGCCCCATGTGAGATGAAATGTAGGATCAAGTCTTATGTTTGGTCAGTGACATGAAAGGGTATAAATAGGGAGGATATCTCCCTCGTTTACACACACCTCACACTCTCAAGTTTGCATGAGAGAGAGAGGCAGTCAGAGGAGGAGAGATAAATAGATGATGAATACTTCTTATTACCGCTTTTAATCATCTTACTATTCTGAGGAAGTTTGTGGGGATTTCTCCTTTATGGTTTCCCTAGTGAAATATTTTTGTCTTATGTATCTTTTATATCTTATGAATCTTGCTGTACTTGTTATACTTTCAGATAAACATCTTAGATAATCTAATCAGATATTAAGAAAAACTAACAATGAGGGAAGAGTGCTGGGGAGGTAGAATGGGAGGAAGGATGGAGTGATACAGGAGTGCATAGGATACATGGGGCAGACAGGAAGTGCATGGAAGGAGAAATATGCATCTAGAGCATGGTCGTGGGAGGTAATGGAGCGTGGGGAGTAGGATGAAATATGGGAGGGTATGAATCAATGAGGAGTTGCAGGTGGAGAGGGAGCGCGTGAGCATGGGAGTGTGGAAGTTGTGTGGGACAGATATGGAGCAACGATAGAAGGGGAAGAGTGTAGGGGTTGAGGGAGTACAATAGGAGATCATGGGGGTGAAGGTAGTATTATGGAATGAAGAGTCGAGGAGAGAAAATGATGAACGCCAAGAGGAAGATGAAGACCTAGCATATTCTAAACTTAAGGGAGCCAAAGCTCTAATACCACTTGTGAGGGTTCATCCTTACATCATTATCATAATTGATAATATATATATATATATATATATATCATTAATTTGATGATTATTATATTGACAGGCTTAAATTATATATGGAAGCTAACCTATGAATGGTGGAACCTTGAAAAGAGGCGACCTTTGACCATTAATACTAATTAACCTAGTTTTTAGATAAATTAATATTAATAGTAATATATTATTTAGGTATATTACACACAACCATTAAAATGAGAATTTAATATAAATTTACTAGAACTTTTGATTTATAGTGTTCACCAACTAGCCTCCTTGGATTAGGTTGGAGAGTAAATTCTCTAAGGCCTTTTGAATTATTGAAGATAGGATTTTATCCTAGAGAATGAAAATCCAATTTTCATACAGGTGTGGATGAGAAACTAATCTCAAATAGGAGATAAATATGAAGTCATGTGAGGTTGAGTAGCGAAGATTACCCCCCCCCCCCCAATACAAAACCAAGCATCCATGTATTTTACATGGATGGGGGTTTCACTTGTATCGCCCTAATCCCTATTTAGTGCTAGTAATTTTGAAGCTCTAGGATTAGATACCCTACCCATGTGTATGACCAACTGTCGACTATTCCCTTGGACTCTGACAATGAGTTGGTAACCTTAGTTTCTATTCTTAGGTATATATAGAGGTGACTGCAAGGGGCTTCATGCAGTACCTAAGGAAGACGTTGCATCACACTCTTAGTACCCTTGGAGGCTGTCCCATACATTTGTAGGATACCTGCACCAAGAAGGGTTGTTACGTGGAGGTCAGGGTAACTGCTTCTCACCCCTTTGTTCATTGGTCTTGAGACTTAATCAAACCATGCTGATTTCTAGAATATCCTTTCCCTCTAGTTTGTTTGTATTGTCCCCTTTAGTACTTTTAGTGGCATGCTCTCTGTTCTTAGAATGACTTAGTTATTTCTTTCTTTTTTGAATATAAATTTATGGCGAAATTTCTTGCGAACACCAACCAATGGACCCATGTGAAATGAGATTCTTATTCTTTTCTATTTATTGGGAATGTTAGTGATCCTTTGATGGCCACCTTGAATCTTCTTGGATTCACCTTGGGGATTCCAATTTTGTTTTTTTCCCCTCCAAATTTCTTGAATTCTCTTGATGCTTCTCAAGGAATCACTATCTGTCAAGGGCATCAAAACCCTTTTCCTTCTTTTCTAGTGACATCTTATCCTCCTCCTTCTACCTCATGCGGTGAAATTTTTGATACTAGTAACCAATGGTCTAAATATAATAGAAGGAGGAAGAATATGAAGAAGATGTGAATATAAGGGGGAATTCCAACAACCAATGGAAGTTATGTTGGGGAAATTCCTCAGACTCTGCAAGTTATGGTAGGGGATATTCACTAGTTACTATAATTCATTATGGATATAGGTCATACTAGAAACAAGTCACCAATCAATACAAGTTATACTGGAGACATGTTGTGGGGGGGGGGGATTAGTCAATACAAGTCATACTAAAATTAAATCATGAAGTACCGCGAGTCATGTTGAGGAAACATAATTTATCACTACAAGTCACATTAATGACAAGTCACCAATCACTACAAGTCATACTGGAAGAAACTACTAATCATTGCAAGTCATATTGGGGGAAAGAAACCTACTGCTACAAGTCATGCTGGGGGAGAAGAACAAACCGAAGCTAGTCATGTTGGATACTGTTGAGAAATGTTGAGAAATATAAATGAATAAGTCACAATCCTAAGTTCCCATGTAATATTTGTAAGGGAATCACCTTAATCATGTCTGTCTTGCAATTACAAAGGTACAAAGCCTTGTAGTTTGTGTCTCAAGGATATTCTACTCTTGAGCAGCCTATGATTTCACAACAACCTATCCAACCTTTGGTTAATGAAGTGATTGATTTCATGTAATTTTTTATTGATCCCACTCCTCCCTTGGAGAGTGTTGATGTTAAAGTGATTGAAACAATGCACTCTTTGGTCAATCCCACTCTTACTTTGGAGATTGATGAGATTAGAGTTGTCAAATTGATGCAATTTTTAGTCAATCCCACTCTTTCGTTGGAGAGTGATGTGACTTATACTCATGTTATCTTCACCACTAATTTAGAATTTTCTAGAAAATGGAAACTCCATTCATTTTGAATGAACCCCCACCAAGATCTAGGATTGCTTCCTTTAATTAGAATACTCTAGTTAGGCCTCGTCTTCCTCCTTATGCACCCTTTAAAATAAGGGTTCAATCTAAATACTGCATGGTTTATTATTGCATTAATGTATATAAAGGATCCTCTATTACTATTTTGTATGAATATGATTGGATAGGTTTGGTATCTCATAACTTTATTTTGGTCTATTAATCAACCATTGGATTTTGATATAATACCTAGTGTAACTTTGGGATTCCTTCCTCAATTTCCTATTACATTATATGGGAAGACTATCTTAGTTGATTTTATGGTTATAGAGGACCCTTTGGACTTCAATATTATCCTTGGGTGTGATTATGTATATGCTATGAATTGTGGTTTCTATGCTCTTTCGTATGATTCATTTTCCTTACAACGGAAGAATTGTCGCTATTGACCAACTTGCATTTGTTGATTCTTCTCATTGCCCAACTTTAGACCAAGTATATCCTTTATTTGTTCCTTGGGTTTCAGTAAACACTACCTTGCCACAAATGAATTATGTTGCCTTATATCCCTCGTGTCTAATTTCTAATAAGAACTAGCCTCTACATTCATTCTCACCTTCTTGGGACTTGTTCCTGGTAGTTGACCAAGTGATTCATTTAATGGTGGCATTGGAACCTGCTTTTCACCATATTGGTCCAAATGAATGTTTTGACATATTTTCTCTTTGGGATGATATAGTTCCTTCAAATGAATCTTTCCTAGAGGCTATGATTGAGTCTAACATTCCTTTGGATATTTACATCTTAAGTTTCCAAAGATCATCTCCCTGGATTGAACATAGTTGCAATCAAATCCAATCTCATTTTTCCTTTTGAGTATGATCTCATTGTTTATAGATCCTTAGGAATTGGAATTTTTTAGTTTTGGTACTTTCCATTCAACCACCGTGGAAATTAATCCAAAGCTTAGATCAATTGAACTCACAAAATTGCTTGAAAACTATGTAAGAAACACTCAAAAGGAGACTGAATATGTTGAATAACACAATATGTTGTTTAAATTAATTTACACCATCCACAATTAAATAAATACAGGTTTCTCACCATGTATATAATCCAAGGATTCAAAAGCATAAAGATGCTATTCGAATCAGTACAAAAGCAGGCTTACTAAACTAGTAAAAATCCCCCATAGGTGCATAAAGCACTTTCCAAACCAGTCAAGATGCACCTTCCTTATAATTCTTTTAGATGAGAAAAATAATGAAGGTGATTTGTTGCAAAAACAAGGCAACCTACCTTAAAAATAGCTTTACCTTTTGCCTTAAAAATGTAGAAAAAGATGGAAAATCTGGATAATTTAGGAATGCACACTTACTAAACTGGGTTGTTGGTTAGTTGGTATAATATTATCCATAATATTTCCAAAGCTCTACAGGAGGCAGTTTTGAAAATTTTGACCACATAAATGTAAGTGGACACAAAGTTGCTAGTGTAGGCCTAGGAAACTAATAAAAAATATTAATTATTTTATCCTAAGTATTGGAATGGGTTTTGTTTATTCCAAATCCCCCTCTTAAGCATGAATTTATGTACAATATAAAAAAATATCAGAGATATAGGTCCTAGCAACAAGGCTTAGTCACACTTTAGATATTGCTTGTCCATACAAAACAAGGAAAGAGGCAAAACCACAAAGGGGGAAATTCTCCCTTAAACATGGACATGAAAAAAATTGTAAGAAATATTGACTTCAATTAGTCTTCACCACATGATCATATTTCCCCCAGCAGTGGTTTGAGATTGCTGAAAGTATTCTCAGAAAATACCTTGGTGAAGATGTCTACAACTTTCTCAAATAATGCACAATAGAGCAGAGCAATGACCCCATCATGCACAAGTCCTATGATGTAGTGCATATGGATCTATATATGTTTGGTTCACTACCTTATTACTATATCAGTTGAGAGTTGAATGGTACTTTTGTTTTCATGACTTTAGAATTCTCAAACTTGATCCTAAACTCTCCAAGTATTCCCTGCAACCACAAACATTGAGTAACTGCATTCACAACTCCTCTATATTCTTACTCTGTAGATGAAAGTGAAATTGCACTTTGCTTCTTACTTGGCCAACTGATTGGTCCATCTATAAGAATAAACACATATCCAATTTTTTTTTCTATCAGTGTTTTCAGCTTTCCAATCAGAGTTACTAAACCAACTAACTCTAGGATAGATTATGCAACATAGTGAATCCCATTAGTTTTTGTTCCTTGTACAAAGTTTAGGATTCTCTTTGCTCCCCTCCAATAGATGTTAGAAGGATGATACATGTGTATGGAGTCCACACTCACTACATAAGATATACTAGGTCGAGTATGAGTCAAATATAGAAGACAACCAATTAGCTACCTATATAGGGTGTTGTTTACCAATGGAGTTGGTTGTGCTTATTCAAGCTTAACTCATGAAAGGAAAGGAGTATTGATTGGCTTGAAATCCTTCATATTGAACTTTTTCAACATATCTGAAGCATACTTGGACTGATGTACCTTGATTCCAAGAGCTGCTTGAGAAATTTCAAGCCCCAAAAATTGGCTTAACAATCCCAAATCACTCATAGAGAAGGCATGGTTCATTACACTCTTCACGGAGGAAATTTCTTTCTTGGAACTTCATGTGATCAGAAGGTCATCCATGTACAATAAAATAATTATTAAAAAAAAATGAATCATATTCAAATAGACATTTGGATCAAACTTGCATCTATAATAGTTCAGTGATAACAAAAATCCATCAATCTTGGCATACCAAGCTTTGGGAGCTTGTTTTATTCCATACATTGATTTCTTCAACCTGCACACAAGAGATGGATTAGTCACAATTTTTTTTGTCTGCTGAATATATATTTCTTCTATCATATCTCCATGTAGGAAGGCACTCTTTACATCCATGTGATGTACCTCCCACTGCTTGGAAGCTGCAATGGCCAAAACTAGTCTTATGGAGTCAATCTTTGCAACTAGTGCAAAGGTGTCATTGTATTCAATGCCTTCAAATTGGTAGAAGAAAGTAGACACTAAAATTTCCTTATACTTCATAGGAGATCCATCAGCATCAAATTTAGCTTTTAACACTTACTTTCACTTGACTAGCTTTCTCCCTAGGGGAAGAATGACTAGTTCCCATGTGTCATTCTTTTGGAGAGAATGGAATCCCTCCTTCATGTTTGTTTTCCATATTGGGTATTCATATGCTTCTTAATATGTATTTCTATCAGATTCAAACATTATAAAACACTTATCATCAAAGAAAGGGTCCTTGACAGAAAGGGCACCCTAGAATTGAGATCTAGTCCTCCTAGAATAACTAGGATTCCTAGCCAGTTCCCCAGCTATTTCCCCAGCTACTTGAGTGGTATTTTATTACCACTTTGTCCTTTTGGGGATGTTAGGATATGTAATTAAATAATCATTATCATACATATCATAATTATAAATTTCACTAGTCTCTTCACTTACAATTAAAGGTGGAGGTGGTGAGGAAGACTCTCAACCAATTTCTATTGCTAGCATAGGCTCTTCTTCAAACTGAACACTCCTTTAAATGAAGGATTTTTGAGTGCTAATGTTGATAATATTATAACCTTTAGAATCTTATAATACCCAACAAATAGTCACACTTGACTTTGGGGTTCCAAAACCTTCCTTTTGTCTAATGGAATTCTAGCCCATGTTCTTGAGCCAAAAATCTTGAAATGAGACACATTAGGCTTGTGTCCACTCAAGATTTTAAAGGAGTAAATACATTAATTTTATTGTGAGGAACTCTATTCTAGATGTAGGATTCATAGTTTCTAGCTTCACACTAAAAATTTGGTGGCAAATTCTTAGACTACATCATACAAGTAGCCATCTCCTTGAGGCTTTTATTCTTCCTCTCAGCAACACCATTCTGTTGAGGTGTGTAAGGAATAGAGTGATGCATATGGATACCTGCATCTTCATAATATTTAATGAACTTAGAATTAACATATTAACCACCATTATAATATCTAAGGATATTGATTTTCCTCCCAGACTGGTTCTTAACCAAGTCTTTAAAAACCTTGAAGAGGTCAGACTTGAGTTTAAGGAAGTAAACCCAATAGTACCTGGAAACGTCATCTATGAATTTTAAGAAAAAATTGGATTGACTCATGGAAATATGAGGGAAGGGATCAATGATGTCACTGTGGATGAGCTTAAGAGGTGTTGAGGTTGTCTCATGAATGACTCTCTCATACTTATGCTCTGGATGTTATCCTAGAATGGAACCCTGATAGACTTCTTTGGAAAACTTTATCTTTGGAATTGATGAAAACATGTATTTTGCACACAAAGCTGAAAGATATTTGTAATTTAAATGACCAAACCTATAATTCCAAATCTTGTTGGCTTCATTGGCATGAGTGAGGAGAGAAGAGGGGTTAGAGAAAGGCATGAAGTATGAGAACCTGTATATTTTTAACAATTATCTACAAAACCTTTAGCAATGAATCTACCATTCGCAATATTATAGGTTTCAACATCATTGGGAGAGAAAAAAAACTTCTTAGGAGACCTAGTGTGGGTCATCTGGTATAATGACAAGAGATTAGCAGTAAGACTTGGGACATACAAGACATTATTAAAGGAACCATGGTCAAAATCAATGTTACCTTTACCCTTACTTTTAGTTTCTAAGTTGTCTCCCAACAAAATATTTGGACCTTTTGAATCATAAAGAGAGAGAGGAGAAGGCCTCCTTTGTTGAAACCATGTGCCTAGAACCTCCATAATCAATGATAAAGGAAGGAGATATTATATTGCTTGCAACTAGGGCATGAACTCTCTCCTTGTCTTCGAAACTGGATCCTCCTTCCTTCTTCTTTGCACCATTAGGATGGGAGATGTTGTTCTTCTCCAAAAGCTGAGTCATCATATCGATCTGCTTCTTTATGAAAGAGCTCTCAAGATGAAATCCCTTACCATAGTATGCACACTTGATTCCTTCACATTTACCTTTCTTCTTCTGAAAGTTCTTCTTCTTGGAGTTCGAGGACTCCTCATGAGACCTATACTTGTCTCCTTTTTGATCTGGAGGTTTCTTATCCTTCTTCTTACCTTTGGATCAGCCTTGGAATCTTCAGCAACCAAAACTTGATCTTTGGAAGGTTTGATGGTGCCCACCATGACCAATTGGTTTTTCTCCCGAGTTAAGGATTCCATGAAATCTTCCAGTGAAGTCATATTCCAGTTTCGAGATGTTAACTTGGTGGCATGGAAGGTCAAAACAAATATTGAGTATTCAGGGCGAAGATTCAAAAATATTGACAATACTAGTTGTTCATATTCTTTATCATATTATCTATCTTCCCAGATAAATTTTGAAGCTTCTCCCAGACCTCATTTGGAGTAACAATCCATCAAAATGAAATAGAAGGTCTCTGGAAATGCTGAGACATAAGAGACCATATACCTCATCTCTCCTATTATTCCATTTGATCTAAAATGCTACTGGATTAGGCTTAGCTTTAGCTTCCATGGTCACTATTTAGAGGCCTTTAATCCTCATTAGAATCTCCATACTTGCCTTCCATTTGAATTAGTTGAATGGAGTCAAGATGATTTGGTGAGATTGATCCATTCTTCAGCAAATGCACCCTTGAACAGAAAATATGCGCTCCTAGTGAGTGATGTCGACCTTGCAAAAAGAAAGAAGAATAGGAGAAAAATATATCTTCCAAGTATTTGATACCATGTGGAAATTAATCCCAAGCTTAGATCAATTGAACTCACAAAATTGCTTGAAAACTATACAAGAAACAATAAAAAGGAGAGTGAATATGTAGAATAACACAAAGTGTAGTTGATATTAATTTACACCAACCATAATTAAATTTATATAGGCTTCTCACCATGTAGATACTCCAAGTATTTGAAAGCATAAATATGCTATTCGAATCAATACAAAAGCAAGCTTACTAAACTAGTCAAAATTCCCCATAGGTGCATAAAGTACTTTCCAAACCAATGAAGATGCTCACAAATTTTCTCAATGAGTTGGTAAAGATGATAAGTGAAGGAAAGTGGAATTTATCATGCTTTTATATGAGGAAAATAAGAAAGGTGAGTTCTTGCAAAAACAACAATGTCTACCTTAAAATTTTTCCTTAAAACTGCAAAAAAAGATCAGAACTCTGGATAAGGTAGGAATGCGCACTTACTAAACTGCATCGAATCCACAATATTACAAAGGTGGATCGAATCCACAATATACAAAGGCAGATCGAATCCATAATATACAATGATGAGTCTTCAAAATCTGGAAGTAGTGTTGTTGAACATAACACAATCTTGTGCAACTTAGGTTATAGAGTTTGAACCTAAGGTCTTCGTCCAAATCCAAAGGAACCAATACAATCCATACCATGTGAGTAGATGAGTTGAAGCTGAACATGGAAGGAACTCAATAGAATTTCAGAAAATGAGTGATGCTGACAACTGAAGCAATTGAATTCACCAATAAGGGTAGTGAATCCTAAGGTACCATTGTCAAAACTCTAGGTATTCATCTTCAGTAGATGCTGATGAGAAATCAAGAAGTGAGGAGGAAGGCAATGAATCCTTCAAAAGATCACAACAGTGACTAGGAAATTGGATGTGGGAAGGTATACACAAGGAATTCTTAGAGAGGATAATGATAGGAATCAGGATGATCAAATAAAGGTACATATCCTTAAACAGTGAGCACGGCATAGAGGTGACCCAAGGAAGCTTTTGACCTGTAGATATGACAACTAGAATGATCTATCATGTTGGATACATGATCAGATTCCCCATGTATAAATGACAAGTGGAGGAGTAAAAAATCAAAGTAATAGCTAAGCTAGAAGTGTAAACTGAGACATGAATATTAGAAAGTTCAATGAGTGCTTTGTTCAAGGATGACATGCTTCCACTATTTATGACCCAAAGAGAGTAATTTTTCCTTATCTTTCTTGTTAAGTTGTAATGAGTCCAAGAAAGTCAACTCGAGTCTCTCTTAATTTTTTACAAGCTTGAAAAGGAGAGTGAATAATGCTTGATATGTCACTGGTTCATGGATTCTATGATTCCAAACTAGTGGATGATCGTTGGTGTTTTCATAATTTTGAGAATCTGAAAACTACGAAGAAGACTCTAGGGGGGTTATTTTTCATACAATTTAGTCTCATGAGGCTGAAAAAGTATAAAACAATCCACTGAAGAACTCTCTTTGCTTCCGAAGGACTAAGGTATACCTTTTTCATACTTAGTTGGCAAGGTCCAAAAAAGGGGT
The DNA here is from genome assembly GCA_001517045.1 of Pseudotsuga menziesii. Lineage (NCBI taxonomy): Eukaryota > Viridiplantae > Streptophyta > Pinopsida > Pinales > Pinaceae > Pseudotsuga > Pseudotsuga menziesii. The sequence continues at coordinate 202,064 of LPNX010528232.1, forward strand.
AAACTATCACCATACTGACACACCTTCAAAAGCGGTAGATAGCCTGAGTTTAACGAGTTTGAAGGAAGGCAAGATCACTCAGAAAGATCCATTTGATTATGAGAAATGGGGCTTACAACAGTAAACTTGATGCTTTGTTCTTAGGTTTTGGGAGCATGACAAAGATGTAAAGTACGCCCAGAATATTTTTGATGTTTAGGTCTAGAGCACGAAAAAGAGAAAACTAAGTTCATACCGGGTGTTCCTTTTCCGTAAGTTTTTTCCCTCAGGTTTGGAAAAGAGATAAACCTATGCCTAAAGATACTCTTCTCATTTCTGTAGAAAATAGAGTCTTCCTTTCGTGTAAATAATCTACATGGTCCAAGAAAGAGATAACTTACCACCAATGTAGATGCTCGTTCACTTATTCTTAACGAGTCCAAACAAACAAGTTTACTCAGCAGTCTATTCTATTTTGAGGAGTTATACCAGGGCCTAAAGAAAAATCCATAAATGCGGGGAGCCTTATAAATAGGGATAACTCGTAAAAAGATGCAAAATCAAGTTCATTTTGTCATGAAAAACAACTAAGAAGGCTCTCACAAACCTAACACAACTATGGCATGGGTACCAGAAAGAAAATAAAGTGTTCTAAACTAGGGTACCCATGAGAAGGAGGACCTATCCATAGAGGAGCAATGATGTGTATGAGGTATAAGTGGTTTAACACCATAGTCCATGGATGAAAAAGTGGTCCTAGGGTTTACTGATGGATAACGTATAAGTGCAAAGTCAACAATAAAGACCAAATACTACCCTATATGTGATAGAAAAAAAGTTTTTAATGATCCGGGACCTGCTCCAGCTAGCAAAAAACCATGGTATTAGTCCATACATTAAAAACTAATTTTAAATTATAGACAATGGGTCAAAAATTTAAATTTTTTGTTATAAATAGTTCAAAAAACCAAAATAGACATACCATTTGGAAAATTAATAAATTTGGAAAATTTTACCTCCAGAATTCAGTTGATCATCAGGGACAAACAACTGGACCAAATCCGATTCCGCAAGTTATAGGTTGGTTATCTCTCCTTTCTCCTCCTCTATATCCCTTCAATTTTTAATTTTAGTGGAAAACGTTATGCTTTTGTGCATGCCCTAGGAAGCTTATGCTGCAGTTGTGTATACGTGTTTTATCCACGAGTTGTTGTATTGTAACCCATGTATGCCCTGCGTTGTGCTGAAAGCACAGTTGCGTATGTTATGCGACCTCAAAAAGTTAAAAAATGCACCAAACCGAAATAAATTTGATGGGTTCTAATGATTGGATGTGGTCACTGGATAGGTACAAAATGGTTTTGGAGCGGAGAGAGAGAGAACATGAAGATATGGATCGATAGGTAATGCGAGATGCCCCAAACTTGCAAGCATTACAACAATGTGGCTTGCTAAAATTCTACTATACATCCAACATGAGAGCCAACATCCATATATTGGAGACTCTTATAGGCTATTAGGACCATGACCTCGGTTTATTTGATATGGAGGGAGAGACATTGGAAATTACAATTTAAAGAAATTTATTTCGTAACATGGATTTCTCATAGAGGCATGCCCGTAAACCTTGAGGGGACTGGTATGGTTGGTGATCCTATGAGTGTGCAGGATTACATTGATACTTACTGCCACCAGGTACACAGAAAAAGGGGACATGCATCCCAATTTCACAAATAACTATATTTCCATTACAAGTGATAGTAAGCATGGTAACAAGTATTTTTGGTTCTTCTTCATTACACTTGGCCACTTGGACTAATATGCGACTTGCAGTGGAATGCATGCAAGGAACATTGTATGATTGGTGTTCCAGTATGATCCTGATAATGAAAAACAACTCTTTGATTGAAAGAGGGGACGGAGGAAGTGTTAGATTTTCATAATTTAAGAAATATGATTTAGGATCTTATCTGAGAGAATAACATGCACAACCGTTAATCACAAGAGACAAGAGACACAAAGAATTTTCCTCAGGGAAACCATAAAGGGGAAAACCCCGCAACTTCCTCAGAGATAGAATGAGCACCATAGCAAAAGTAAGACCTGAAAAATAAAGATGGTCTCCGATAGCTAATCTCTTTCACTTGTGCCAGCACTTCCTCTCTCACTCATGCGCCCCATATTAGTGAGTGTGCATGTGTATTATAAATAGAGAGGCTCACTCTTCAATTATATTCTTTCGTTCACTTAATTTCCACTCCAACAAGTCGACCTCACTTAACAATTACTTACCATGGCCAACATCTCTAGGAGAGTCTAATAACCCTAGTTCCCCACAACTGTGGGGACTTTTCCCTTCGATCAACAAGGAGGGTTAACCTTAACTCAATTGTGGGGACTATTGCCCCGACTTCCAATGGAGGGTTAACTTCAATGAATTTACATGACTTGTTTACATTACATATACTTCTTGATAGGGACATCAGGGTACAATACATAAGATATACAAATGAATACATTCTGAAGTTACAAATACATCAACACTCCCTCTTAACTAGGAAGGTATTCTATTGACACAATTCATCGGCACAAGTCTACTTCTATGGATAAAGTATGGATCATCATTGGATCATCATCTTCAACACTGGATCATCATCATCAATGCTGGATCATCATCGAAACTGGATCATCACTGGATCATCATCAAAGCTAGATCATCACTGGATCATCACTAGATCATCATAGCTAGATGATCACTAGATCATCATCAGATCATCATCAAAGATGGATCATCGTTGGATCATCATCATCATTACTGCTTTTGCCATCTCGATCAACTGGTGCTACCTCTCAATTATTCTCATCATAGGAAGTTCTACAAAGCCAACCCTTTTTCATGTTGGCTGTAGGCCTAGCCTCCATGTAGGTCTTCATCTTCTTCAACACTTATATATGACCCAGTCAGAAAGGCCCACCCAGCACTCACATCTAACCATGGGAGGAACACATACACCACCATGTCAGAAATTCCCAGCCCTTACATCTGACCATGGGAGGGCCCAGTCTGCCCCCATGTCAGAATGGCCCAGTCCTTACATCTGACCATGGGAGGGCCCAACTTGCCCCCATGTCAGAATGGATCAGCCCTTACATCTTACCATGGGAGGGTCCAACCTACCCCCATGTCAGAATGGCTCTGCCCTTACATCTGACCATGGGAGGGCCCAGCCTACCCCCATGTCAGAATGGATCTACCCTTACATCTAACCATGGGAGGGCCCAGCCTGCCCCCATGTTAGAATGTCTCAGCCCTTACATCTAACCATGGGAGGGACCAGCCTACCCCAATGTCAGAATGGCTCTGCCCTTAAATCTGTCCATGGGAGGGCCCAGCCTGCCCCCATGTCAGAATGGCTCTACACTTACATCCTCCGGCATGGTATCTACCATCCGAGGAAAGGCCCAACACTTACATCTGACCATGGGAGGCCCAGCCTTCCCCCATGTTAGAATGGCTCTATACTTACATCCTTCAACATGGTATATACCATCCAAGGAAAGTCCCAACACTTACATCTGACCATGGGAGGTCTCGCCTACCACCATGTTAGAAAGGCACCACACTTATATCTTACCATGGGAGGCCCTGCCTACCACCATGTTAGAAAGGCACAACACTTATATCTGACCATGGGAGGTCCCACCTACCACCATGTCAGAAAGGCTCACAGACTCATCACTTCCTCTTGGAAGGAACCTCGATCTGGAGAACACCAAGCTTCTCCCTGAAGTACTCAAACTTCACTCTGGCCATTTCTAGCATAGAATCACATTAGGGCTTATTACGTCCAAGGATAACCTGCGAGCTTCTCCAGGACCAATTACATCCGAGGACAACCTATAGAACCATTTATGTCTGAGCCACCTATGAGCTTCACCAGGATTTTATGATTAGATAGCCTATCTTCACTGACTATACTAGAACTCCCTCTTTTGAGATATCTCGATCTGGATCACATACTGGAGCTTCACTGCTCCTCTCTCTTTTGTTCTTAGCACCATGCAGGACTCCATCTTGCTAAACCAAGAGATTACACCTGATCTCATACTGAAGTAGCACCTTGAAGTGCTCTTCCTATCAATGGCACTGCTTGCCCAATCCGAATCCACATAACCCTCTAGGTTAATCTTCTTATTCGCTTCATACTTGAGCCCATAGTTAACTGTACCCTTCAGGTACCTCACTGCATTCTTTTCAACCATCAGGTGAACATGTCTCAATGTGTTCATAGCAAAGCAAATGTTTGGTCTTGTATTCATCAGGTACATCAAGGAAAAAATCATTTGACAATACATCGTGGAATCAACCGAATCTGATGAAGCAACACTTAGTAGCTTCAGGTTTGATGCCATAGGTGTGGTCATGGCCTTACAGTCCATCATCCCGAACCTCTTCAGGATCTCTACTGCATACCTCCCTTGTCAAAGGAAGATTCCATCTGCATTCTGCCACATGCCTAGAAGGCAGTGCATCATATCCAAGCCCTTCATCTCGAACTCGGCAACAAGGCTCCTTCTTGCAACTTTAATGAGTTTCTCTTTTCTACCAGGAACAAGTGATTGACATATAACAAGAGCATCATTGGTATTCCACCTTCAACCTTGAAGAAAATATTGGAATCCACTTTACTCTTAGTAAATCCTCATCAGTAAGTTATCCATCCTATCATACCATGTCAAACCTTAGGATCTTCTGCAGTCACTCCCTCTAAAGCAGAGCATCATTCTCCCTTTGTATTTTGTACTCTGTTAGAATTTTACAATTCAAGCTAGCATTATGTTAGGATCTTTAATTGAGAGAATAACAAGTACAGCAATAAAACACAAGAGACAATGAACACAATGTTTTTCCTTGAGGAAACCATAAATGGAGAAAACCCCACAAATTCCTCAGAGATAGAATCAACACCAAAAGTAAAACCCCAAAATAGTAAGATGATCTCTCGACAGTAGTAGCCTATTTCTTCCTAGCCCCAGTGTCGTCTTCTTCCTCAGCTATGCACTAAAACTAAGTGTGAGTGAGTGTGTGATAAATAGAGAGGCTCATTCTCTATTTATACTAATTCCTGACTTGACAATAACCTAATAGGGCCAACTTCTCTAGGAGAGTCTAATAACCCTAGTGCCCTGGAACTGCGGGGACTTTAACCCTTGATCAATAGGAAGGTTACCCACAATAACTTGACATTACTTGTTTACATTATAGAACCTCCTGATAGGAACATTGGGGCATGAAATGACTTAATTACATTACAGATACTTCTCGGAATAAACATCGGGGTTAAATATATAACATATACAAGTGAATACATCAACACTCCCTCTTAACTAGGAAGGTATTCTCTCGACACAATTTGTCAGCACTGGTCTTCTTCTCTAGATCATCTCGTCATCTGCATATTCAACTCATATTCATCTTGGATCTAGATCATCACTCGATCTGGATCATCATCACTAGATCTGGATCATCACGGGGACATCATCACTAGATCTAGATCATCATTGTTGGATCTGGATCATCACTCGATCTGGATCATCTTGAAGACATCATCACTAGATCTAAATCATCACTTGATCTGGATCATCACTGGGTCATCATCATAGGTGCTATCTCATGATTCTTCTCATCACAGGAAGTTCTATAGAGCCAGCCCTTTTTCATGTTGGTTGCAGGCCTAGCCTCCTTGCAGGTCTTCTTTATCCCTTATATCTGACCCTAAGTCAGAATGGCCAGCACTCACATCTGACCATGAGAGGAACACATCCAACATCATGTCAGAAAGGCACATCCCTTACATTCACCAGCATGACAGTACTCAACTACTATCATATGTGAAAAGGCTCAACACTCACATCTGACCTTGACTCATTAGAAAGGTACAGCACTCACATCTGACCTTAGCTCTTCAGAAAGGCACAACACTCACATCTGACCTTGACTTGTCAGAAACGCACAACACTCACATCCACCAGCATGACAGTACACAACTACTATCATATATGGAAAGGCACAACACTCACATCCACCAGCATGACAGTACACAACTACTATCATCTGTGGAAAGGAACAACACTTACATTTGACCTTGACTCGTCAGAAAGGAACTCAGTCCTAGACTGAGGGTTCCTGGTAACTGACCAGGTGCCTCCATTTAGAGAATGGCAATAGCCCTTATATCTAATCATGTAGGAACCAATCCTATAGTCATATCAAAATGGCTCAGCACTCACATCTAACATGGAAGGAACCAATCCTCTCACTATGATAGAATGGCAACATCCCTGTTAACACCCAAAAAGTGTTCACTACCTCATCTACCCCACTGCATGGCTCATTTGTCCATTTTCCTACCATATTTCCCTTAAAAACCCTGAAAATCCCACTAAAAAGCCTCCAATAGGCCTAAAATGCCTCCAAAAGGCCATAAAACCATTTAAAAAGCCTCCAAAAGGCCAAAAAACCCCTTTTTTCCTCCAAAAATATCCAAAATTCCTCTAAAATAGCAAAAATCCCCAAAAGGGAAGAAAAAATATAAAATAATGAGGAAAAGGAGGAAAAAACCCTAAACAAGCTGCCCTAAACCACATGGTTTCCAAAACCATGGGCCAACACTCCACCACTGAAAAACTATAAATAAGTGATGGAGACCCCTCATTTCACATCCACAGTCACAAGCATCCTCACTCTGCCAAAATTGCTTTTGAAACCCTAGCTCACCCTTTGAGCTACTTTCACCATTGAGAGCCCTTTTTGGCCCATTTCCACCACCAGAGAAAGAGAAGGAGCAGTTGGAGCTCGGAGCAACCTCTCGGATCAGTGCAAAGGGCTTCACCAACCTCCACATCGGAGGTAATATCAATAAAAAACCATTCTTTATATTTTGCTGTTTTGTTTCATGCACGTGTTTTAGATTAATTTTTATTCCTGTTTAGCATTGTTATTTACTTTTTACTAAACTGCTACTAAGGAGTCAGTTATCCTTAGTAGGTGCTCATTCGCACAAGCTAGGGGTAAAATCCTAGCTACAATCCCTTATGTCTAATCAAGTGGGAACATATCCCTCAATCACATTAGAATGGCCCTACACTTATATCTGATCATGTGAGACTACATCTCACAGTCATATCAGAATGGCCCTCAGCCCTAGACTAGGTATTCCTGGTAACTGACCAGGTACCTCCATTCAAAGAATGGCAATAGCCCTTATATCTGATCATGTAGGAACCAATCCTACCATCACATCAGAATGGCTCAGCACTCATATCTGACATGGAATGAACCAATCCTCTCACCATGATAGAATGGATCAGCCCTTACATCTGACAATGGAAGGAACCTAATCCTCTCACCATGTCAGAATGGCTCTAGGTCTCATCATTTCCCCTTGGAGGGAACCTCGATATGGAGAACACCAAGCTTCTCCGTAAAGTACTCAAACTTCACTTTGGCCATTTATAGCATAGAATCATGTCAGGGATGATTACGTCCAAGGATGACCTATGAGCTTTGTCTGGACCGATTACATCTGAGGACAACCTACAGGTCTGTTTACATTTGAGAAACCTACGAGCTTCGCTAGGATTTATGCTCAGACAACTTGTCTCACCGACTATGCTAGAACTCCCTCTTTTGAGAGATCTCGATCTGGATCACAAACTGGTGCTTCACTGCTCCTCTATCCCAAATAGTAAGTGGAAACATCTTTTGCCTCAGCTGTACTCAGTGCCACACAGGATTGCTTCCTGCTAAACCAAGAGATCACACCTGATCCCATACTGAAGCAACACCCTGAAGTGCTCTTCCTATCGATGCCACTACCTGCCCAATTTGAATCAACATAACCCTCCAAGTTAATCTTTTGACTCACCTCATACTTGAGCCCATAATCAAATGTACCCTTCAGGGACCTCAGAATATGCTTTGCAGCAATCAAGTGAACATGTCTCAGATTTGTCAGGAACTGGCTCAAGGTGTTCACAGCAAAGAAAATATCTGGTCTCGTGTTCTTCAGGTACATCAAGGACCCAATCATCTAATGATACATTGTGGTATCAACCGCTTCGGATGAAGCATCACTCAATAGCTTCATGTTTGATGCCATAGGTGTGGTCATGGCCTTGCAGTCCATCATCCCGAATCTCTTCAGGATCTCTACCGTATATTTCCCTTGTCCCATGGAAATTCCATCTGCATTCTGCCACACCTCCATGCCTAGAAAATAATGCATCATACCCAATTACTTCATTTTGAACTCAGCAGCAAGATTCCTCTTCGTATCAGCAATCAACCCATCCATACCTATTACAAACAGATCATCTACATACAATAGGAGAATCACTGGGTTGCCATCCTCAACCTTGTAGTAAAGGTTGGAATCTGCTTTAATCTTGGTAAATACCAAAATGGATAGAAAGCTGTCAATTCTACCATACCATGTCCTGGGTGCCTGTTTCTAACCGTACAGGGATTTCTTCAATCTACACACATGAGACTCCTTGTCATGTGTTTCAAAACTAAGTGGCTGCTCCACATACACTTCCTCTTCCACTACACCATTCAAGAAAGTAGTATTGACATCCATCTGGTGTATCTTCCATTTCATCACTGTAGCTAGAGCAAGTACTGATATGATGGAAGTGTATCTGGCTACAGGTGCGAAAGTTTCTTCATAATCTATTCCTTCTTTTTGGGAGAAACCACGAGCAACAAATCTTGCTTTATATTTTTCTATGCTATCATCTGCAACATGCTTGATCTTGTAGATCCATTTGGAAGTTATAGCATACTTCCCTTCTGGTCTTGGGACAACATCCCAAACATCATTCTTCATGATCGACTGATACTCTTAGATCATAGCATCCTTCCATTCTTTCCGTTCTACTGCTTCTTCATAATTGGAAGGTTCTTTATCGATGAAATCACACAATAAGGCTACATAACCAGAGCAAGACCTGGTTCTCTTTCTTTCTCTGTGATTCTCTCCTGGAGCCCCATATCTTTTCGCACCTTGGATAGCTTCTCGTACCCAAGTAGGTTTCCTCTTATGAGGATTCTTCTCCTGAGGTGGATCTACAGGTTCTTGAGGTTCTTCAAATTCTTGATCTTCTTCTTGATATTCTTCATTCATTGTTGTATCATGAATTCTGGATGCTTCTGTTTCTTCAAGTTCCTCAGCAGGACTCTTTTTGGATTTGTTGTAAGCTTAGTCTTCATCAAATGTTACATCCCTGCTGATGTCAATCTTATTGAACCTTGGGAAGTATATTCTATAAGCCTTTGAGCTTTCAGAGTATCCCACAAATATACCCTTCTTTCCTAAAGGATCTAATTATGTTCTCTTCTCTTTTGGAATGTGTATGTACATTGGACAGCTGAATATTCTGAGATGGCTGACTTCTGGTTTCTTGCCGGAAAAGACTTCTTTAGGTGTCTTGTTCTTGAGTACTTTGTGTGGAGTATGGTTCTGTACATACACCGCTGTTCTGGAAGCTTTTCCCATAGATGCATAGGAAGATCTTGATCATGAAGCATTGCTCTTGCAGCTTCCATGATATTTCTATTCTTCCTTTCTGCAATCCCATTCTGTTGTGGATTATACGGAGTGGACAACTCCCTCTTAATCCCTGAGTCTCTGCATAACTCTTTGAATTCATTTGATGTGAATTCTTCGCCATTATCTGATCGAAAGGTATTGATCTTCTTTTCAGTGTGGTTCTCGATCAAGGCTTTGAATTCCTTGAACTTGCTGAATACTTCATCTTTGTTCTTCATGAAGTAAATCCATATCTTCCTAGAAAAGTCATCAATGAAAGAAAAATAGTATACATACTTTCTTAGAGAACTTGATGACATTGGTTTGCATACATCGGAGTGAATGATTTCCAAGATTCCTTTTGCCTTGCTCTCGCTACTCTGAAATGTCTTCTTTGTATTCTTTCCTTTCGCACATCCTTTGCAGACTCTATCATGTTTTGCTTGAATTTTTGGAAGACCTTCAATAGCTTTGCTTGCAAGTGGTAGTGCTCTATAATGGACATGTGCAAGCCTTCTATGCCAAAGTTCATTTGGTTCTACTGTGTCATGTACCAAAGCTTGTTCTAGATGGCCCTTCAACTTGTATAGACCTCCCTCTTGTTCCCCAATCACTATTGCATTATTAATAGTCTTTCCCTTTGGCCACATGATAACTTGGCCATCTATAAATGAAACTTTCATGCCTTTTTCATCTAATGTAGATATGGAGAGGAGGTTCTTCTTTAGTCTTGGTACAAACAATACATCTTGCATCTTCATAGACTTTCCAGAGTCTAGCTTATATGAGGATTCCCCACTACCTTTTATTGGATACTGGTAGTCATCTCCAAGTTTCACCTTGTGAGGTGATTCATGTTCTGAAAGTTTTACAATGGAATCTTTGAATCCTGTCATATGTTTGGAATCCACACTGTCCATAAGCCAATAATTGCTTCCATGTGTGATGTTTCCCATGAGAGAATAAATCAAGACATATTCTTCATCACTTGAAGAGTCTTCAGTTTCATTTCTGGTTCTGTTTGAGGAAGGTTCATCATCCTCTGCAGCATGAGCATGATGTCTTCTCTTGTTTCCCTTTTTCTTATTTTGTCTTTTAGGACAATATTTTGCAAAGTGTCCTACGTCATCACATGTATAACATCTGCTTCTAGACAAATCTTTTCTAGTGTTATTTTTATGGAAATGCTTACCTTTGGAGCGATGAGAACTTCTTTTGCTTTTCTTGGAGTGAACTGTGAGAGCTTGATCTTCACTTGCCATATTTTATTCTCGAGCTGCTATTTGAGGTTCTTCTTGAGAGCATTATTCCCATAGTCTACTAGACTTGACTAACTTCTTTCTGGCACAGATCCCTTGAATAAAGGAGTCCCATGATCTAGGGAGACCATTCAAGGTGGTAATCACAATATTTGCATTCTCCACTTCTTCATCTACTGCTTCCAGCTATTACTTGATCTGGGAGACCCTTGTGAAGTAAGACTAGATAGTCTCTGCATTCTGAATCTTCACATTCTTCAACTGGTTCCTCATAGTCATCTTCCTGTTTATGTTCTTTCCTTCAAACAGTTTGGTTAGGGCATCAACATAGCTTTAGGTGTCTTTAGGGAGGACACCTGTGGTATGAGGTGATCCTTTATTGAATTAGCAATAATCCTCTTTTCCATAACAACCTTCTTCTTGTGTAAGGCCTTAGCCTCATCTCCCTCTGGAACTGGAACCTCCTCATTGATATAGGGGTCCAACTCATTTTCTTCAAGGACCAGGGAGATCCTATACTTCCAAGATTGAAAGTTATCAGATCCCTCAAGCATGGTATGATGAGATATATTAACTGAGAACCTCAAATGGAAATACAAAAGATTTAGATCTTACCAGGTCAAGATGTCGGATCTGGATTTGGAGCTGAATTTCTGTAGTGCTGGTTTAAGAGCAGATTAGGGTTTGGATTTTCCAGAGTTCTTTCCAACCAAATGCTTTGATCTTGATCTCTAAACTTCGATTTTGAGGAGGAGATAATCCAAGCCCGGGCTCACTGAAAAATTCCACTTCTGTGGAAAGCCCCAATTTCCGGTAGGAGTGTTGGGTCCAAAACTAAAAAAGCTCAGAATTGGATTCTGCTTCAACAGAAATATGTGCCCTAGGGAGGAGACTTAATCCAACCTTCTTTTTCTGAAAATATGTGGAGAGATATACACAAAGTAGGAAGCCCTAGTTCCCATAGTTGCACAATGTCTTCTTCTCAGGTTAGCTCTGATACCATGTTAGAATTTTACCATTCAAGCTAGCATTATGTTAGGATCTTTAACTGAGAGAATAACAAGTACAACAATCAAACACAAGAGACAATGAACACAATATTTTTCCTCAGGGAAGCCATAGATGGAGAAAACCCCACAACTTCCTCAGAGATAGAATCAGCACCAAAAGTAAAACCCCAAAACAATAAGATGATCTCTCGACAACAGTAGCCTCTTTCTTCCTATCCCCAGTGTCTTCTTCTTCCTTAGCTATGCGCTACAACTGAGTGTGAGTAATATTGTGATAAATAGAGAGGCTCACTCTCTATTTATCCTAATTCCTAACTTGACAATAACCTACTAGGGCCGAATTTTCTAGGAGAGTCTAATAACCCTAGTGCCCCGGAACTGCGGGGACTTTAACCCTTTATCAATAGGAGGGTTACCCACAATAACTTGACATGACCTATTTACATTATAGAACCTCTCGATAGGAACATCCAGGCATGACATGACTCAATTACATTACAGATACTTCCTAAAATAAACATTGGGGTTCAATATATAACATATACAGGTGAATACATTCCGTAGTTACATATACATCAACACTCTATGCATTGAAACATTCTATACCGGAGTGACAAGTAGCTTCCTTTGCTACTAATATTCTATGTATCCATGTAGGGTCATTGGATACCAATATCCTCTATCTTGAACCTTTTCAAAAGTTCTTGTCGCACCCATCTGTGAGCTTGTCATCCTCTATAGGATTTTATCTTCAACCTTGTAGCAAAGGTTAAGATCTTCATCACTCTAGGTGATATTCAAGATCCTCATGTATGTGTTATCCCATGGGTGTCTTCTAAGCTTATACAAGGCCTTCTTTAATTTTCACACATGAGTCTTCCTGTCATGTGTCTAAACTTCCAATGGCTGCAAATGTCTCTTCGTAGTTTATGCCTTATTTCTGTGAGAAGCCTCGTGCTACAAATATTTCCTTGTATCCCATGATGTTTCCATCTACTGCATGATGGAACTATGAAATTCCCTTCATGTATAGATACTAGACATCATTCTTCTTGTACTGGTACTCTCCTTCCCTTTCTTCTTGTGTACTTATTCATAGCTGGAAGGCTTTACATCAATGATGTCGCTCAACAATGTCGCATAACTGCACTGTGTCTAAGATTTCTTCTTTCTTTGAAAGTGTCGTCATATTATTATTCATCTTGGATTCTTTCTTGAACTGTCGTCACTTGTTCTTCGGAACAAGTCTCATCCTTCTTTTCTTGTAGGTGATTGTACGCGATATTTCCTACAAGTCAAATGCATCAGTTGTATGGTTAGAAACATTTCATAATGCATATTCATAATGGTAAATTATTATGCATAAAGATATAATCATGAAACTATTTTAGCGAATACAACATTCAACCATTTCTCACGGAAAATTTCTAGATGCCTTCCATCTCTACCAAGACAACATTGAGATTGTGCACTAATCCAATATGTCAGCAAAGAGGTTTCATTCTAGATAAGTAGTAATGGAGAGTTGTATAGCACCATGAGCTACTTACAGATGACATGCATATTAGTAGTATTCTGTCATTAAAACAAACATTCTATCATGCATAATACACCAACTAAATATAAACAAATGCATAACAAAACAATATCATGAAATGACAATTGAATACTTATCTTTATTTGTTCTGTGGGTAGACTCCTTCTTTCAACTTCATCATCTTCTTCATACATAACAACATCATTTCTTATCCAAATGATAGAGATGGATAAGAGTTTCTTCAAGAATTGAGTTCTTCATATTCCTCATCGCTTGAGGGATATTCTTTGAATCATGAGAGCTAGGTCTTCAGTTGCTCCTATCTTCTCTTCTCTTATTATGAGTCGAGCTTCTTCTTTTGTTTACTTTTCCCAAAGTCTGTTGAAAGTAATCACTTTCTTCTGGCACACATTTATCGAATGAATGAATCCCATGATCCTAGGAGGCCATTCAAGGTGGTTATCACAACTTATTCTTTCTCCACTTTTTCTTCTACTACTTCAAGTTGTTCTTTGATTTTAGAGACCCTTGAAAATTATGACTGTATGGTCTCTGCATTCTGGATCTTCACATTCTTCAACTGGTTTCTTAAAGTCATCTTCTGATTTATGTTCTTCCCTTCAAATATCTTGGTTAAGGAATCAAACATATCTTTAAGTGTATTAAGGGAATACACTTGTGGTATAAGGCGATCCTTGATTGAATCAACAATGATGATCTTATCCTTGACCAAGTTCTTCTCGTGTAAGGATTTTAGCCTCATCTCCCTCTGGAACTGGAACCTTTCCACTTATGTAGGTGTCTAATTTCATTTTCTTCAAGAACCAATGAGATCCAATACTTCCATGCTTGGAAGTAGTCAACCTCACCAATATTGTCATCAATCTGGTGTGATTATTCATTTTAAAATGAGAACCCCGACTGTAAATAGCAAAAGATTAGATGTTACCAATTTGAGGTGTCCATTCCGGTTCTAGAGCTGGCTGATCTAGGGTTTGTCAGAGAAACCTTAATTTTCAAAACTTGGAATCTTTCAGATGTGATTGGATAGAAATATAGACATATTCAAGATGAGATGTCCAATGTATTCCCTTTCTGAAAATAGTGGAGGGAAGCTTCCAGAACAAGAAGCCCTAGTTTTCCAATTTCTTCTGCATAAATTCCTGATACTGTTTCTGCGGTATCTCTGAAATTACCAGTCCTCTGTGTATGAAATTGTGTATTGAGGTAAAATATTCTATCCTATTTCCAACACCATAGGTTTGAATAGAATTGGTTTCACCAATTGGGACTTATGAGAGTTTTCCCAAGGTGACTTGTTTCAGGATTGTTCAGCATAGTGAAGTTGTACAGACTTCCATGTGTCATTGTTTCACCTTCAAGGTTTGAAATTTTTACCATAGAAATTACTGTCTATGAGCTATCTGGAACATCTTGAGAAATTTCATTTGGATATTTGTATCCTGGGATATTGCAATTCTCCCTAGGTTTCTTGTTTAGGGATGAATCCTGGAAGAGGTTGGAACCTTGAATTGGAGGAATCATATCTCCCATAATATGGCGAATATAAGGCTAAAACTTTTACACAATGTACATTAGGATTTTATCTGTGGCCTATGAAACTTTTGGTCCCTGATACTTATTCAATTCTGAGATATAGTGAATGTACCAAAACATATTATTTTTAGTATTTTAGGGTTTTTAAGGCTCGGGGTCAAACTAGGGTTTGACTTTCCTGGAGTTTCGCCCAACCAAAAATATCAACCCAGCTCTCTAAACTTTTATTTTGATGAGGAGAGTAATCCAATGCTAGGATGACTCAAAACTTCCTCTTCTGTAAGAAGCCATAATTTCCTGCAGCAAAAACTAAAATTGCCCGAAATGAAATTCTGCTTCGACAGAAAGATACACCCTTCAATGTAGAGTTAGCCTAGCCTCCTTTTGCTGATGGATTATGGAGAGAGACCCAAAAAGTAAGAAGCCCTAGCTTTTGCATCTGCACAGTGTCTTGTTCTCAGTTTATCTCTCATACCATGTTAGAATTTTATCATTTAAGAAATATGATCTAGGATCTTATCTGAGAGAATAACATGCACAACAATAATCACAAGAGAGAAGAGACACAAAGAATTTTCCTCGAGGAAACTAGAATGGAGAAAACCTCGCAAATTCCTCAGAGATAGAATGAGCACCATAGAAAAAGTAAAACCCAAAAACATAAAGATGATCTCCGACAACTGATCTCTCTCACTTGTGCCAACACTTCCTCTCTCACTCATGCACCCCAGTTGAGTGAGTATGTGTGTGTTATAAATAGAGAGGCTCACTCTCTATTAATATTCTTTCATTCACTTAATGTCCATTACAACAAGTTGGGCTCACTTAACAATTACTTACCAAGGCCGACATCTCTAGGAGAGTATAATAACCTTGGTGCCCCACAACTGTGGTGAATTTTCCCTCTGATCAACAAGGAGGGTTAAACTTAACTCAATTGTGGTGACTATTCCCCGACTTACAATGGAGGGTTAACCTCAATGAATTTACATGACTTGTTTACATTACAGATACTTCCCTATAGGAACATCGGGGTATAATACATAAGATATACAAATGAATACATTCCGAAGTTACAAATACATCAATAGGAAGAACTTCAGTTATACTAGCATCTTAGTAGAATTCTTCTTCTTAGAGAGTTCCTTCTCTTAGCCCTGCAGTACCGCTGCCATCGTTCTCTCCCCGCAAGCCTGGAATTACTATATGGGGAGACATATTTCTCTATCAAGGTGGAGGAGGTGGGGTCCAAAGAGGTTATGATGACGATTTATATCTTTGGTGGGAAAGGAAAGTGCTTTCTCTCAAGCAATTCCCATTTGCTGGATTAGACTTCCGAGGAGACCATGAACTTTCCCTCCCTCAAGGGGAGTCATGGGGAGAGATGGGTATGTTTTTATCTTTTTATGTTATTTAATTTTTATGATTTTTGTTCATAAATATATATAAATATGTATAAGAGTCATTATATTTTATGCAGATGTTGGACCGGTGGGCCCCGATGGGCATCCCAGGATCATATTCGTACACCCTGCACAGGGTGGGGATAACAATTTAATGCGTGTTATTGAGGGGAATCTGGCCAGTCTTACCTAGGACATCCCTACACTAAGCATTGATCAGATCCCTATGATCATGCAAGAGTATGTTGTTGGGTTTCCATTGATCTGGATATGCCTTCCTCGAAGGGTGTCTAGGTCCATACTTCGCTATAGGGAGGTTGTAGAGGCAGCCATGGCTGAGGAGGATGAGGAGATGGCTTAGTATTTAGGAATATATATGGACTACGATCCTACTTTTTGTATATTTATACACTTATGACAAGATCTTTAGATCGAAACTCACTATATCTATGGACGTATTTTTACACACACACACACACACACACATGTTTCTGGTTATTTGCATGTGTTTGAAATGCATTTGTTATGTTTATTTTACAAAGTGTGTGTTAAGTGCCATTCTAATATGTAATTTGCATAAGCATCAGTAATTTTATTTTCATTCCTTGAAATGTAATTAAATGAAATGTATTCAAAATTTCTTTCAAGTAATATTACATGCAAAAACTGATGTAGAAAAGCATGGTTTCGCACCTGATGGTCACCATTGAGTTGGGAAACCACAAGCTGAGAGTGAATTCTAACCTTGAGACCGGTAATGCCACATAGTGTAGAATCCCATAACAGCTCAATAACTTCCCTGTACTCAGACACATTATTAGTAGCAGGACCTAAGTAAGCGCCACAAGAGGAAACCAGTTGTCCCGACGATGAATAGATAACCCAGGTGGTTGAAGCCAGGTTACAAGTATGGCAACTAGGGCCATCAACAAAACCTATGAACCACTCAATTGATGTCTGAAACAACCAAAAAAAAATATAATAAACACTAACCAATTGACTAAACTATTGTACATAAAAATAGATACAATAAAAATACAATAACAAGCACCATTCCTAAGCCTATTAGTTCTTCAGGTAGAGCCCATTACTGCACTTCGACAACATATTTCCATCATAATCGGTTAATTCATAGGATCCATTTTTCAAAATATTTGACATGACATAGGGACCTAACCACTTAGAATTGAATTTTCCTTCCCCCAAGGGTTCCTTGTCTTGATCCCAAAGAAAAACAAGTTCTCCCTCAGAGAAAACCGTCGGCTTAACTACCTCATTTGCAGTCAATGCATCTCTGTACCATTCATCCATATTTTTTAAGAAGAGCGAACGTTGTTCTATATATGTAGTGTCAATAAGCACATGAATAACTATTTTAAGATATGGAATCTTTCATTCAATTAGCGTGACTGATTTTACCCCATGAACGAGATGGAAAGGTGAAAAACTAGTAGTAGTCTTGACATTAGTTCGGTACGACCAAAGTGCAGGATATAGCATGATGTGCCAACTTGACTGACTTGCATTAATAGTTTGCTTTAGAATGGTTTTCAAGGTTTTGTTAACTTCCTCTACTTGTCCCTGAGGGTAGAAGTAAGATGAATGATATTTCCCAAACCCTAGCATAGTAGTCAACTCGGTCATCATACTATTCTGAAAATGACTTCCATGGTCAGTGACCATCTACTTTGGTATACCGAAACGATTAATGATTTGGTTAAATATGAAGTAAGCTACCATTTCACCGTCTACTTTGAAGGTAGGAATTTATTCTGCCCACTTTGTGAAGTAGTCTACAATGATAATGATTTCCCCCCCCCCCCAATAGAAACCGAGTTGCACACCATGTAATCTACCCACCAATTAGTGAACAACCCTACCGTGATGACGGGAAACAATGGAGTTGGATGCGACTGCATTTTTCTGGTATAAAGCTGACACAGATGACAACGATTCACAACTTCCACACAATATTTGAAGATCGTGGTCCAAAAATAACCAGCACATAAAATTTTCTGGACCATTTCTAACCCAGATAAATTACCCCGCGTGCTCTGCTATGGGAATCATTTAGGACACGCTCAACCTCCTCGTGGGTGAGGAACCAACGCAAAATATAACCTACCCGTAGTTGATACAAGGTATCATTGATGTTCAGGTAGTTTTTCGCATTGACATGCAATATATGTCGCTCTTCCCACAAGAAGGACGTAGGACACTTCAGAGTCTGGAGATACACAAGAATGTCTCCATACCAGGGATTAGAAGTAGAAATAAGAAAGATATACTCATTTGGGAATGAGTTATCTTCCACCACTACATTCTCTTCCGTAGGAAATTATGAGATTAGCTATGCAAAAACTAAGGATTTTTTTGATTTAGCATTAGAGGAAATTTCAACTCAAAATGGGCCTTTTAACTTTTCATCAAATTCCATGTCATTATGTGTTAGCCAATGAAATTGCTTTAAATTTGAAATACCGTATAGGTCTTAAACACTTTTTTAATATAAATTTGGGGATAGGTATCATAAAAAAAACTTCTTTTTTTGTTTGTATTTTTGACATATCTCCCTGTGTTTTTACTCAAATTTTGATCGGCAGAGCTCATTGGATGCAGAATTAAATTCCACATCCAACGAGTACCCACTCGTCATACTTTTGATGGATCCATCTACCCCAAAAATAAGAAATACCTGAAAAAATGGAATGATGATGTCATCATTTCATTTTTTCAGGTATTTCTTGTTTTTGGGGTAGCTGGGTCCGTCGAAAGTATGTTGAGTTGGTACTCGTTGGATGCAGAATTTAATTCCGCATCCAACGAGCTCTCCCGATCGAAATTTGAGTAAAAACACAGGGAGATATGTCAAAAATACAAACAAAAAAGTAGTTTTTTTCTTTTCTTCCTCCAAAATTAATAAATATTATATTATTATTTTAACTATTATTTTATTAATTCATTTTAGGAGGCCCATTTTAAGTTGAAATTTCCTCTAATGAATATTGGAAATCCAAGTCAAACTCTTGGAGAATGACTATCCACTTGTTGAATTCCCCCCTGATTATACGTTGGGATAAAACATACTGAAAATGATTTACATATACCACCACCGTGGTTGTCCTTAGTAAAATGTAGTGACGTAGCCTCTAAATAGCATAGACAGCTGCTAATGCTAACTTCTGGACTTGGGAGTATCTGAGTTTCAGACCAGCTAATGCATGACTGAGATAATAGACAACATGCTCTTGGAACATGTCATCCTCCTAAACCAATACTACCCCTATAGTCGACTCCGATGCATCCATATACAATATAAATCTTTAGAGTAATCTGGTGGACGTAATAAAGGAGCCGACAGTAAATCCTTTTTTAATGCCTCAAAAGCGAGTTGCGCGGTTTCATCCCACAGAAATGGGGTGTCCTAATTAAGAAAGCACATGAAACCCTTTGTAATCTTGGCATAATTAACTATGAAACGTCGAAGGAAATTATGTTTCCCTTGCAGGCTCTGAAGTTGTGTAATGGAACAAGGAGTAGGAAGATTTACAATAGCCTTGAATTTCAAAGGACCCACCTATATTCTTCTGTTTGACACAATAAACCCTAGTAGCCACCCTGAATCGATGTAGAAAACAAACTTGTGGGTGCTCAAGCGTATATTATAATGTCGACATCATTTAAAGATCATGCGAAGGTGATCTGGATAGTCCCTCCTCTTGCAAGAATGGGAAGGCAAATAATCCAAATACGGATTAACAATATTCTTGATGTCGTGGAAGGCAAAGTTCATTGCCCAATGGAAGGTAGATTCAAATTTTTTCAAACCAAAGGGGATTTTCTTATATGCAAAGGTTCCCCAAGGAAAAATAAAAGCCATTTTATGCTGGTCTTTCGGCTTAATCTAGATTTGATTATCCCCGAAAAATCCATCCATAAACAAAAATACTTCGCTACCCGCACAAGCATCAATGATCTGATCGATGAAGGGAATGGGGTAGTTGTCCTTGGGACACATTTTATTTAGGTCATGAAAATGAGTGCACATGTGTATGGTCCCTTGTATTTTTATCAACAGGAATGAGATTGGATATCCATTCCATCAGAGCAATTGGGTAAATGAACCCTGCTTTCAGCAAGTTCTCCACCTCAGCCTTGAAGGCTGCCATTTTTTGTGGATTTATAGGTCGAAGCTTTTGTCTAACAAGCTTATAATTGGGGTAAGTACGTATTTTGTGGTATACAATAGATGGATCTATTTTTGACATCTCCTCATATGACCGGGAAAAGACATCGCAAAATTCCTTAAACAAGGTAGTATATATGGCAATCTCCTCCAGAGATAAATACCAATATGCACATTTTCAACGATGTTCGAGTTTACAGAGATGTTGATTGGAATGGTAGTAGAGATATTTTCCATATTCCCCTCAGCAAATATTTCCTCTTTGGGTAAAGGATTAATCAACGAATCCACACCCTTTGTAAGTCTCAAATGTAATTCCTAGTTCTCAATCCTGCTAAACTATGGAAGAAAGAAGGAATTATGATGAAGCTCTTCACAAATATTATCAGGTCCAATCATAGCTTTCAGAATGGCTTCATTTGATGGAAAACCATATCAAAGCACTCGTATGAATACCCAGAGTTCTCTACCCAAGCAAGAAGATAAGCTTCATCTGACTCCTCTGAGACTCTAGAAGGAGTCGCGATGGAATGATCAGTGGAATTAAAAACAACTTGGTAAGATACCTCCACTGCAGATAAGGGAACTTGAGGCTCATGATAGGAAGGAAGGACCCAAGAATTAGTTCTATTGACAATTATTGTGATAGAATTCCCTACACTCATAGAACCTAACTAGCTAGTAGTGTTTGGGATATCAAATTTTCTCATCAAAGATGCATACATTCCAAACTCCAAGCTCTCGTTAGCTAGTTTGGTCTAATCAATCAAAGTTACTGTAGACTCATTAGTCTCTAAATGACCCTTCCAAGTGAAACTGAATTGGTCAACAGTAACCAACTTTCCTTCATGTGGAAACACTACCACTCGAAGAATGGTCGAGGATATCTCACACATGGAATAAGTCCAACTTCTCCCTAACAACAAGTTATAATCCAACGGGACATTGATCACTTCTACTTCTACAGCCACTGCTTTCCCTGCCAACTTTATTTCAAAAGCTGGTAGGATACCATGCACATGAAAATACCTTCCATCGAAATCAATAAGTAGAGTGTTCGATGGGACTAGCTCTGGGGATCCTAAGGCACTCCTAAGGATTTTCGACAAGACATTGAAATTACACATGTGGAAGTACCTTCTTCAAGACTGTACATCCAATGGTGTTACCTCCATGGACAACATCAATTGACAAAGCAACATGGTATGGCAGGTGTATTTTAACATCTGAATATTAAACTTCACCAGCAGGATCGATGAATCCATGCTACCTATGGCTGCTAAGAGGGTATCCCACTTAGCAGGAAAAATATGTAACACTTCCAATTCTGACATTGCACAAGGATTTTGAGCTAAGTATTCAACTACGAAATAGTTAGAAGAAGCCCTAGCATCAGGGTTATGGAATGCTTTCTTAAAGACACCTTTTAGTATCTTGGGCATTGGATCAGCTGGTTTTTTTAATAATGAGAGGGTTTTTCACCAGTAGGATTACCCTTCTCCAGATCCTCCGATTCATAATTCTTATTTCTTGTTTGGAGTAAAGTGATAGATCATACCATGTTGATATATTTTTGATAAGGAGGAGCACTAGAAGTGCCCCTGCCCCCCAGCTACATTCGAAACATAAGCTGCATTTTGTCCTTAGGGAAAGGGATCCTTCAGGACAGTCAGTTATTGATTCTTAAGCAACTTCTAAGCTTGTTCCATAATATGGAATTGATGAGTCAGGTCATCTCCCTAGAAAAACTTAGAATGAAACTTAACCTTTTTCTTATCGTTTTTACCCCCATCAACATTGTTTGTGGGTTTATTCTTGTTTTGATTACCCTCACCCTTTTTACCTATCTTCTTTTTCCCACCGAGATGCTGATTTCCCTTTTGAGAAGACCGTGCAAAAAAAGTTTCACTTTGAGGTGAGGGGGTGGAAGCCTTCTCTTCCTCTACTGTAGATTGCTTCACTGACAACTCATGGAGTTTATTAGCTAGTGATTCTACAATGGGATATGTGACTGAACCAACCACACCATCAGCATGGGGTCTAGTCTTGGGTTTCTCTACATTATTGGTAGACCTCTGTGCCTCAGTATTATTTCATACAAAATCCCATAATGAGCATATATCATGTCTACTTGCTGGTGCTTGAGGATAGCCTCTTCTTCTATGCTCACCCCCAAAGTGGATACGTCCTTAGAGATGTAAGGCAGTAGAGATTTTAAGAACCACTCTAATAAAAACTCAGGAGGTATAGTGGCTTTAATAAGCCTCTTTCATCTTTGCCACTCCCGGATGTGATCCGAGATATGTGCGGCCTTGTTTTTCCAAAAATTCGGCAACCAGTCAATTCCGACATTATATCGGATAGGAAGCTCAAAGTGATTAAGGAACACAATTTCTAAATCCAAAAAACTATCATATGTGGCAGAGGGAAGTTCTATGTAGCATTTTTCTGCAACATGAGTCAAGGTTCTCTGGAAAAGCCCCAATTGAATGGAGTCATCGTTCAATGAATTAGAAGAGCACCAAATGTGGAAAGTGATAATGTGTGCACCTGTATATTCATCGACTTTTCCTTCAAACTTAGGAATGTCTGAGGGAAACTTAATAAGTACAGGTGGCCATGCCACACTATGTCACACGGTGTCATTCATTAACTTTGACTAATATGGCAAGTTTAACGTTGCCATGATAGGAAGCTTTGGCCTAACTGAGGATCGATAATAAGGATTTTGGGATGTAGGAGGACCTTCCCCCTAGCTCCCAAACAAAAAGGTGGGGTTTCCACCAAACGCTAGTTGTGATGTAGTTGGACTACTCTAAAAATGATTCCACCTGAAATCCAATGGATTACTAGTTTGTGGTGCATTATAAGTGGTTTGGGATGCTCCAGATGAACATGGATTTTGAAAAACAGGAGTAGGCATCCCTCCACTAAAACACAAAAAAGGGAGAGCTCGTGAAAGGGGCCGAAACCGGTGTCTGAAAATTATGACCAAAAGTGTTTATGTTTCCAGACTGCATGCCCACATATGTAGGTGTAGGACCTACATAAGGAGTGGATGGAGGGATATGCCTCCCAGTCCATGGAAAACCCTAGATGAACGAGGAGGATCCACTTAGAACACTCTGAGCAGTTTGCTTAAAGGAAGGAGAATAAAAAGGTGCACTAGGAATCCCAATGACCACCCCACTAGATGGATCTACTACATTATAGGGAGCCGAGGGCTGAACCACTCGACCACTTGGTGAAAGGGGTGTAGTAGATGCACTTGGTCTTGGAGCTCCTACCAGTGGAGGTGGGACTCCACCAACCAAAATTCCTGAAGTTGGGGTAGAAATAAACTCTCCAGAGCTAGACATATCTCTACTCAAAGGAACACCAATAACATGTGAAATAAAAGGGAGAACCTGTATTGTCACAAGATTGTTTATATTAGTTAGAGGTGGGTTACAATTTCTTGCAAAATTGTCATCCTGTAGGTCTTCTATCTCTATTGCAAATGTTTCGTACCGGTTAATTCTAAGTTCTAGTTCACCTAGAACTTCACTAACACCTACTTGTTCAAAAGAACCGTCAGTATATAGTCTCTTCCTTTGAGGTGGTAGTGGAGGATCCACTATAACAGATGGAGGAAGGTTTTGCAACCTTCTTGACCTATGAAGAGGTTGGTCCTCCACAGCTATAAATTTTACTCACACACCTAAAGGCCAACTAAACACAGACAAACTGAACAACACTCACTAAAAATGTCCTAAAGTAACACATACACACCATATATAAGGTACACCTTCCAAAGGAAATCCTAGGATGATTAGGGCCCAGGTCCAACCAGTGAAGATCCAAGGATGATTACTTGGCGTCTCGTGAAGATGTTTCTCAGTACAAGCGCTGGAATCACCCAAAATACCTCCCAAATTGTCTACTGAGGTTACCTTCCAAATCTGTCCTAGGTGCACTAGAAATATCCTTCCAATACCACCTGTGTATGATCCTAGTGTCTAAAGACTAAGGTTTCCAAATATACACCAAGAGTTTGAAGGAACAGTCACAAGTCTGATACTTATGAATGGGTAGGGTAGCTAACCCCAAAAACCTATCAACACCGGCACCACACAGGACCCAAGACGTAGTATTGAAAAGATACCCAAACAAATAAAAATCCTGATGTATGACCGAACAAGGAAGTGGAGGGTTATCTCCTCAAATTTCACACGGTCTTGTGCTTAACTCTTGTGTGAGAGGATCTTTCTGGATTGTCTCTTGTAGAAGAGGAATTACCTAATGAAAGCCCCCTACATTTGAAATCAAATTATTTTGGACAAATTAAGTTCCCTAGTATGAAACCTATCCTAATCTAATTGTTGTACGAGCCTATAAAAAGAAACTTACTAATAAAATTATAATTAAACGTTCTTTTTAATGGGTTTTATTAGTAAAAGGTAGTGGAATGAGGCTGAATGATGTTATAGAATCAACAGAATGAAAGCAAATGATTTATAATTTTTTTAAAGTGAATGTGTTATAACTAGATCTTGTTCTTAGTTTATCTGTTCTTTTTGTCCTAATTTTCAACCGTTGTTTTAAAATGATTTTATATTTCATGTTGATTTTAAGAATTTTTGACAATCAATAATTTTGGTTGGATTTAATGCTTTTAATGGTTGAATCATTTCATTATTTTAGTTTTAAGGTTTGTATTTTGGGATTATTAGTTAATATGTACATCTTTAAGCTTTCAGAAACTTATAATAAAAGTTCATTCCAGGTTTTGATTTATAATCTAACTCTCATTTTTGAGTCCTTTGTCAAATATTTTCATGAGGAGATTCCTGTAGCAGCTCTGTTTTTCCTGTTTTTGTCAT
>LPNX010528232.1:240878-254404 GCA_001517045.1 Pseudotsuga menziesii
TTGAGGCAAATGTACTACCTGTGATAATTAATTCATAAACATATAAAACAATAATAATTATATTACCATCAGACTGCTGTAAATACACATTTGGATCTGATCTACACCTTTGGAATTTTTGCGAGAGAAGGAAGGCATCCATCTTGGAATACCACTCTCTTGGGGCCTGTTTTAAGTCGTATAATGACTTCTTTAGCTTGCAAAAAAAAGATGGATCAGTGATGTAGCACTTAGGATGCTTCATGTATATCTCCTCATGAAGGTATCCATGCATAAAGGCTGACTTTACATCCATGTGATGCACTTCCCAGTGCTTGGATGCTGAAACTGCCAAAACAAGGCGGATGGAGTCCATTTTTGCAACCGGTGCAAAGGTCTTATGGTAGTCCACACCTTGGACCTGAGAGAAACCTTTTTCCACCAGCCTTGCCTTATATTTTCAGGTGCTTCCATCAGCAGCAAACTTGGTCTGAAACACCCACTTGCATTGAACCAATTTCCTTTCCAGAGGAAGAGAAACTAGCTCCCAAGTAGTGTTTTTCTGAAGAGAATTCATCTCTTCATCCATGGCCACTTGCCATCTCGGATCCTTCCGAGCATGGTAGTATGATTTTGGATCTGAACTAATCATAAAATAGCAATTTTTGGAAATCAAATTATTAGGACAAGAGAGTGCAATACTTGCTCTTTGGAAATCAGACCGGGTTCTCCTTGGATCATCCGAATTTCCAATGTTATCTCCTGCGGAGGAGAGTGCCTGTCGGGACCATGTAGGAAGATGATTTTACACTTCAGGTTATGATTCAACATCTGATGATTGATGCACACTGATATCAGAAATTATAGGATTCAAATCAGGGTCATCACCCCCAATTTCATCATCCAAATATTCAGTAGAATAGGAAGGAAATTCAATAGTTTTCTCCTTCACTAGTTCCACCTCCTGAAGTGGCTCATCGAACTTGACACTTATCTCGATGATGATATATTTGGTTTTGATATCCAGCATCTTGAATCCTTTATATTCATCAGGATACCCAATAAATAGACATTCTATGCTTTGCGGTTGCAAAGCCCTTCTTTTATCAAGCAGAATCCAGGCCCATGTAGTGGACCCAAACACCCATAGGTTTGACACATCCGGCTTGTGTCTGAAGTATGATTCAAAAGGGGTATTCCCTTTCATGGATGAGTGTGGCACCCTGTTATGAATGTATGCTTCAGCATGCATGGCTTCAGCCCATAAATTTGCAGCAAGCTTCTTTGATTCCAACATACAGGTGGTCATCTCCTTGAGAGACCGATTCTTCCTTTCTGCTACTCCATTCTGTTGGGGAGTGTAGGGAATTGAATGTTGGACCTGAATACCACTTTGAAAGCATATGTGAAGAAAATAATTACTGACATACTCCCCTCCATTATCAGATCTCAAGATCTTGATCTTCATCCCAGAGGCATTTTCAATCAAGGCCTTCAATTCAGAAAAATTTTCACATACTTCAAACTTCTTTTTGAGAAAGAAGACCAATGTGTACCTTGAAAAATCATCAATAAAAGTAAGAAGATACCTTGATCCATTCATAGATGTGACAGGCATCGGACCACTGATATCAGAATGTATCAGCCCCAATATGCATGTAGCTCGGTTTTCCTTCCCCCGATCGAACTTGTGCTCAGGGTGTTTTCCAATCACACAGCCCTTGCAAATTCCCGTGGTTGCCTTGATGACCAGGAGGCCTTCAACCATGGAGTTTTTCTGTAATTTATGCAAATATTTGAAATTAAGATGGACAAACCTCTCATGCCACAGCCTACTAACCTCATTTCCATGAGTTAGCATAGCGGTGGGCTTTGCATCCGCAACAAAGTGAGAGAACTCATAGGATTTTGCATGATGGTTTGCAAGGCCTTTAGCAATGAGTTTCCTAGATGCAAGCTCCGTTATCTCAACATCATTTGGGCTGAAAGAAAATCTCTTAGGCACTCCTGTATGTGTCATCTGATAGACACTAAGGAGATTTGATGCCAGAGACGGTACATACAAAACATTTGAAAAAAAACCATTTTCAAGATCAATAGTACCTTGTCCTTCTGAAATGATGGTGGAGTCATCTCCCTTGTGGATGGGAATGGATTTTCCAGTCTCCAAGGATGAAAATGAGTCTCTTTCAACCATCATGTGGTTCGAAGCTCCAGAATCAATCAAGAATGCTTTGGACTTCGAAGTGCTTTCCATGAGGGCATGACCTCTTTCATGCTGTGGTTCCCGATCTTGTTGATCTCTCCTCTGAAATATTTCTAGAAGATTGATGTGATTTCTCTCAAGGAGAGAGGTTGATTCATCAAGGTTTTTCTTCATGTTGGCATGTTCAGGGTGGAATCCCTTCCCGCAGTATGAACACTTGACTTTTTCCTTTCCATGGTGCCCTTTTCCTTTGTTCTTCCTTGAGCCAGAAGACTCATCATGCTGCTGGTTTTCAACTCTAGGCTTAGGGGATTCAAATTTAGTTTTTGTGTTCTTTTGCTACTTTCCTTTACCCTTCAGCTCTTTGGGCCCTAAGACATGGAGGGCTTGATCACAGGAAGATCTAATGATCCCCATATGGACAAGCTTGTCATGTTCACTTGTCAGGGACTCAATGAAGGCATTGAGTGTAGGCATCTTCCATCCAGGGGTTGTGAGATTCCCCACACAGAATGTAGAAACAAAAACCAAATAATCAGTCCCAAGTTTGGAGAGTATGGAGAGGATGAGCTGATCATCCGCCTTCTCCACTTTGCATTGCTTCAAGAGTAAAACAGTGTGCTTGAACTTTGTGAAAAGGTCATTCAGAGTCTCGAAATTGGAGGGCTGGAGAGACAACAATTCATTTTCAAGATGGTAAACTCTCAATTCATGTTCCTTTCCATATAGAGTTTCCAATTTGTCCCATATTTATTTTGGAGTGTTCAATCCCGCAAGATGGAAAAAAAGATCCCGAGAAATAGAGAGGCACAAGAAACCGAATGCTTCATCCTTCTTGTTCAAGAATCTTGATTTTTCTATGCCAGAACTAGACTCATATTTAGTGTCCATGGTGACTCTATAGAGTCCTCTGGAGCGCAGCTGAATCTCCATGACATCTTTCCATGAGTGGAAATTGTATGGAGTCAAAAAGATCTACTGAGGAGGCCATCTGGATCTGCTGGAGCGAATGCATCACCTGCAGAGAACCTGAAAATCACAACAGAAAGGGCAATGTAAGGTCGGATAGCCTGCACATTTTAGCCTTTCATCACACCCAACATAGTCAATCAAGCAAGCTTGATCAACAAGTTCTTTAATTGGGGTATTAAGTGGTAAGCCTTGGCTTCTAGTGCAGTGCTGGATTTTTGAGCTATTGCTCAATTTTCATGCAGAAATCTATCAAAAAGCTTGTTTTTGAGAGATATAGCTTCGTCTTGCTGTGAGCTCTGATACCATATTAATCTTCACAGTGATCTAGGAACTCAAGAATAGTCTCATCAAAGATTAATTAACAAATAACACATGAAATGGTGTAATCGGACTACAAAATGAGTAGCCTCTTTGTATATTCACACAAAGAATGAGAAATTACATTACAATGTCATGCTACGAGCATGAATGAGAAGCAATATGAATTCCTAAGGAGGTCATTCGAATTGAATGAGTGAGTCTAGCTTAACTGAATGTAAGCCATATTCAACACTCCAGTTAACCACTGATGTAAACCCTAATTGACTCAACCGAGCCCTAACTAAAGTTGGAGTGCAATAAATGACTAAGTCTCAACTGAAAGAGATCAGACACATGTCATAGCAAGCCAACCATCAAAAGGTAGCACTTCAATGACTCCAATGAACCCCAATGAGGTTAACTGAAGTTGAACTGAACATCAGAAGTGGTTGGAGGCACCCCTGTTGACTCCAGTTCATTAAATAATCATTAAATAATCAATTTAATGAAGGGAGGCACCTTCACTTCCCTGTTTAACTGATTGTAACCATTAGTTAGCAATTAGGTGCATTAATATCACTCAAATCACCCATGGAGTTTTCCAGTTAGCCTCCCCGAATGTAGGAGAAGGCTAAGTTATCCTCCTTAACTAAAGGTAGGCGTGGGTGTGACTGGATGATGTCATTTAATGCTCCATTGATGTCAATTAATGTCAATAATACTTAGGATAGTGGTTTAACTAGGCCAATTTGACCAAAATNTAGGGTGTGGGATGCGAAATCTCTATTGACCAAATTTCTCTCTGCAATTCTGTTTCCAGAACCCTGTTTCCGCAAAAGCTTTTCCACATGTGGGATGCCGACTTTCAAAAAGTGCTCCCCACAACTTCCTTTCTGTAAATCTTTCCCCGCAGCTTCCTCAGCCGTTCGATCCTTACGGCCTTCTCCACGACCGTCGATATTCTTTTGGATGCGGCTCTCAGATCTCTACAGATATGTTAAATTCCTTGCAACTCTTGGTGAGGGATACTTCAGAACTGTCAGATCTTGAACTGTGGTCTCAATTGCCACCGTTCTTTCTCTGTAAAAACTTGTTAAGATAGAAAACCTGTGGGTTGCACTGATTAATCATGAAATTGATCACTCCAGCTTTCAATCTTCGCGATACTTTGATCTAACACTCTTATGCATGCATCTACTCTTTACTTCAACTCTTTAAGCAAGAAATTGATGCGGAAAATCAACACTTCACGGAATCACACAAATGTTCATGAAAATGCTGAAGTCGGCTCTGTAAGATACACAGCTCAACACAGCACATGCATAAAGGCTAGCAACCCTATAAACTCATGGTTAATACTTCTATTAAGCAACAAAGTAAAATGCACACAACTTGGATCTCTCTCCTTCCGATTCTTCAAAATATTTACAAACAAGAATGAGACACATGTATGTCCTCTCTTTGCAAACTCGAAATTCTAAATGATGAAGAGTAGAACCCCTTCTACATCTCCAAATGGTCTATTTAAACTAAAATACTACCCTACCCTGAGTGGTCTTGCAACTGAAATAAACACTACTAAGATGCATGATGAAACGTCACTGTCTGAAACAAATTAACGGTGGTTTTGATCTCCACGCAGGGATTCGTGATCCATAATGATCCCCTATGCCACTATTTAGATAATGAATCAGCACAAAATGTTTACATAAGATGACATAGCATGTGACCAATCCATCACATTGCTGGCATGCCATGATGCTCCTGCATCACCTGCTTCCATTGCATTTTCATTCTGGACTATATCCCTAGAAGTAACATGTTGATGAGTGTCTACCTCTTCCTCGGTACTTATTTTTCATTTTTTTTTTTCTTATGTCAATTCCATGCACTTGGAACATATTTGTATGCCATATGTTAGTCATTTCTTCCACTATATTATAGAATTATTTTATTCCTTTCCAGGATTTTATATAATGTGAAAAGACAAAAAATTAAATATATAAAAAATGTTGATGGAAAAGAGTCAATTATTATTTATGTTTGGAAGCAATTGTGTTTCCCTTGAGCAAACCACATTGTTTTGATTCATTAACTTGATAATTTGGGTTTTTATTAAGACTTAGGAAACTAAGCTCATTTATACAAATATTTCCCCCACATGGTTATTCTTCCATTCATTGTAGGGAATTAAGTTGATGTCTTGTATATCATAGAATTATTTTATTGTTCATTCTTGAGTATACGATTCCTTAGTCACACATTATGTTGTGATTTTTGTTTAAGGGAAGTTTTTAACCTATATCGAGTAGTCCTTAGAACTCTTAAATTTTGCATGTTGGCCTTCCCATATGTCAAGTATGTTTCGAATTAGTTAGTTTATCCTTCCAAATATTTGTCCTTTTCCTATACCTTGTGTTGGATGATGAGGGATGGTTTAATGCCCTCCTTCTAGTAGATCACTTCTCATAAAATTCAATTCATTATTCTGGGATAGCAATCTAGAGTATGTTTAGTACCTTGAAACTTGTGGTAATTAGTGGTAGTTTTCCTCACTATTGACAGTGGGAATACATCAATGTCCCCTAATCGTAATCTACAAGTATTCAACATCAACTCACATATTTAGTCTTGTTAGATTGTACAAGGTTCCTTGCCTCTATTTATTATTGTCAGTGAGTTGGATCACATCTATTAATGTTATACATCAGTGACTAGTAATCAAATGGTGCCTTACTATGTTCGAATTCAAGACATTTTTTCACATGGTTTAGACTCATACCTATGATGGTTTGATTTGAAGATCTCGATTCCATTATAGAATCACATCTTTTTCTATGACTCAAGATGTAATGGATTTCCATTAACTCATTTTATGACACTGATACTTATGAGGATCGATCTATTTAATATTTGTTTATAGATATATTCACTTGATTGTGAGATATAGATTGTGATTGTGTATCCTTCATGTTTATGATCTGTTTTGAGATGGACCCATAGTGTATTAATTTTTTCATGACCATGATCACTATTTATATCTATCTCATGGATTTGCAGCGTACTTGATTTGGTGACCATGCTTATTGTTACTTATAAGCATGGGTGTGCCCACCTTAGTAAGAGAGAGTTATGAATTGTTATGTTGTAGGTTACTACCTATGGATGGTGTTTTGACCTCATACAATAGGGTGCATCTTTTATAGCATATTTTTCCACATCATTTGCAGAGATTCTCATTTTTTCCTTTCTCTATGATCTTCCCCTTGTAGACTTGTCCTATTGTGGATCACTTATGATATCTTAGTGATAAAACCTTAAAAAATCCCATTTTTATTCTCATGCATTCCTTTGTAGTGTATTTCCTGCATACACGTGCATTGGAAGTGCATGGCCCATGTATGACCATGTTTAGAAGTAAAAATTTACATTTTCATGTGAAAAGTGAAACAACTTTCAGAAGTTGTACCTCCTCTTTCCCTTGAATAACTACCCTGAATTCCTTAACTACCTCCTCAAAAGTATAAAAGAGGAAAAAGAGAAATTGAGAAAAGAGGAGAGAATACCTATAGAATCCTTATGCTGGCATTTTATGCATAGATTCCACAACTCTTATCTCGAGTCTACAATATTTTTCCCATTTTCTAGAAATCTACATTTCTAACAATCTCCCCCTTTGATCTAGTTATAAATACACCATTCCACTTTCTTGGGATTTCTTTGAGTGCAGCACGGAGAAGTATTACATGTGTGTGACCTAGGTAGAGGAACTCATACTCAAGTTTCAAAATAGTGTTGCAACGAAGAACAAGTGAATTTATTCCTATTTATTATTATTATATTAATATAAAGAACTTTATTCCCTTTCCATTTTATGTGTTAAATTTAGTTTAATCATATCTTGATTATTTAATACATTCATATGTAGTCAAATCTTTCTATATTGGAATCCATTCTCTATTGTGCTTTTGTTTCCTCTATAATTATATGTATTCAAGAGCTCCATTGGACTAAAGATTAGAGGAAGGGGTCTACTTTAAACATTGAAATACAAGTAGGCATCTTATTTCCTTGTTTGAATTTATAGTTGGTTGTAAATTTTTGGTAATAACTCTGTGACGATTGTAACCCATAGTCATTGGCAGATTTTCCTAAAAAAACATGATCATAGATGTGTCATGCCATTCATGAATATGGAAATCTAAGACTTTGTATCCTTGGCCTTTTAATCTATAGTCATCCAATTCCTTAATTTAGTTGCACAAATGCTAGAATCCATAGATGTCGATGTTTTGTATGGGGATTTTCAATAACCCCCAAGACAATAGAGTAATATTTGGGAGAGAAAATTTAGTACCTTATTCACTTATTATTCAATATTGGATTCGTCAATCATGTTTTCCTTATTTTCTTCCAGAATGTCTCATTCATAAGTGCAACCCATAAAATTATAAGTACAACTACAACTTCTTTCCAACTTGAGTCATGTATTTTATAGCTGTGAAAATCTACATGGAATATTTGATTCCTTTTAGTTTGGCAATGATTTTTCTCCCTCCTATTATTTTTCATATTTTTCCCTCAAATTTGTTGAAATATTATAATTTCAAAGGATATTCTAAATGTATTTTACTGATGTAACCCAAGGGAGATGTTATTATTCCTTCAACATGGTGTTACTATTATATTTGGTCATCATAGAGTCATGGGGTAAATCATCCATTGTAAGTCGGGTCATTAGTACCCTAATGAATAATATAAAACACTGTTTTGAGTCTTCCTAGGTGAATCTATCCCAGATAGTTTAGTGTGGCCAACTTGTTTAGGGTAAAATTTAGTTGGCTCAATGTGTATAAATAGGAGAGTTGTGATTCTTATTTGGACATAGACTCTCTCACTTGAGTAGCGCATAGGGGGGAGAGAGAGAGAGAGAGAGAGAGAGATAACATCAAGGAAGAGAATAACTATTTTTGGGGTTATATATTATACATCTTGTACATAGGAATTTTTGGATGGGCTTTCTTCCCCTTGAGGGTTTCCTTGGATAAATACTGTGTCTATCTTGTGATTTTGTTTCTTTTAGTGATTCTGCATATGCTACTGCTATGAAATTCAATTGAACACTAATGATATATAGTATAGCATATGAAATATTAACATGGTATTAGAGCTAGCCTGAATGGGACAGCTTTCACAAGGTCAAACTCTCTCTCCTCCCTCTTTGGAAGAAATTAGGGTGTCAGCAAAATTTGGAGTTTGAAATATCTACTTCCATAGAAAATTGTGCCTCCCTAGAGCGCATCTATTGAGCCCAGGATCGAATTTTTTGGGTGGTTGAATCTCTGGGAAATCCAAACCCTAGTTTGGACCTGAACCAGAAAACTACAGAAAACTAGAACCATAAATTCTGCAGAGCTGCAACCTTGCAAGTAGGATTTGAAGGGTGAATATTTGGGATATCCAGAAATCAGTTGGACCAACCAACTTAGCTCATCCAAGTGCATCTCCTGGTAAGGGAAGATTTCTATTTTGAGAAATTTCATTTCTTAGTGACCTACTGAACAAGATGGCCCTAAGCACTAAGCTTGAGGAAAATCTCGAAGGCATAGAAAAATTCATAGCTTGGGAGTATATGATTGGTCTCATTATGAAAGAGAATGGCCTTGAGAAATACATCACGGATGATATTGCAGAATCTAAAGAAGATAAATCTAAGGAGAAGCATGAACAAGGCCTAATCAAGGAAATAAGGATCATTAATTATTCTATTAAGGATCACTTGATCCCTCAAGTGTCATCTAATAAGACAACTAAGCATATGTATGATGCACTTTCTAGAATGTATGAGGGAAGGAACATCAGCAGAAAGATGAATTTGAGAGATCAAATGAAGGGCACCAAGATGAGAAAAGGAGAATCAATTCGAGATTACTTCACAAGAGTCTCCCAGTTCAGAGAACAATTCAATATTAATTGAAGACACCCTTTATGAGGATGAACTAGTTAGGACTACTCTCAATGCTCTCACCAGACGTTGGGAATCATTCATTCAGACTCTATGTGCCACAAAAGAAAGTATGAAGTTTGACATAGTATGGAAATATTTCATACAAAAATAAGCTAGAATATCCAACAGAGAAGCTATACTCAGAGAAGATGACCAGGCTCTAGTTTCCCATACTAAAGGAAGAAAACAATCAAACTTCAAGAAGAGTAATCATAAGCCTTCAAAGAATAATTTTAAGAAGAATAAGAAGGATTACTCAAAGTATTAATGCTACAACTATCATAAGATAGGACACCTTTCCAGAGAGTGTCCAACACCAAAGAAAAACAACAACAATAAGAGACATCATGCTCATATCGTTGAATATGAGAATGAATAAGAATAAAGACCTTGAAAGAGACAAACTAGAGGTGAAGATGCAGAATAATATGTGCTATCATCTGTAGTATTGTTTGGGTCTGTAACACCTGGGGAAGATACATGGCTTATTGATAGTGGTTCCTCAAATCACATGACATGGAAGAAGCAAAATTTGTCAAGACTTGAAGAAAAGAACTCTCCTCAAAAAGTATCATTGGGAGATTACAATAAACATCCCATCAAAGGTATTGGTGAATCAACCTACAAGCTTGACTCTGGGACTTCTATGAATATGAACTAAGTATTGCATGTGCCAGTTTTGAAAAAGAACTTACTTTCCATCTATAATCTAGATAAGAAAGGATATAGAGTTTCTTTTATAGATGGACAAGTGCTTATGTGGTGTAAAGGAAAGTCACTTGAAGATGTTGTGGTCATTGGATAAGAAGACGAAGGACTGTACAAGCTCAAAGGACATCTTAAGACAACCCTTGTCCATGAGACTTCTAGATCAATATAAATGTGGCATAGGAGACTCGCTCACATCAAATACAAAGCACTTCCCTATGTGAGAAAGGTGGAAATAGGGTTACCATATCTGAAGATTGATCATGAGGAAACTTGCAAAGGATGTGCAAGAGGAAAGAACATCAAGAATCCCTTTCTAAAAAGTGAAACAAAGACTAAAGATAAGTTGGAACTAATTCTTTATGATGTATGTGGTCCTATGCCCTCCATATCATTAAGTGGATATGAGTTTTATGTCACATTTATTGATGACTATTGAAGAAATACTTGTATATACTTCTTGAAGAACAAGAGTGAAGTGTTTAGGAAATTCAAGGAATTCAAAGCCTTGATAGAGAACCACTTAGAAAAGAGAATCAAGACACTGAGATCAGATAATGGTGGAGAATACACTTCAAAGGAATTTGAAGCACTCTGTAATGAGGCAGGATTCAATAGGGAACTAACCACTCCCTATAATCCCCAACTGAATGGTGTTGTGGAAAGAAAGAATAGAACTATTATGGAAGTAGTAAAAACCATGCTTCATGACCAATACCTCCCTATGCACCTATGGGATGAATCAACAAGAAAAACCGTATATGTGCATAATAGATGATATCACAATGATCTTAGATTCAAGACTCCTGAAGATATGTATATAGGAAAGAAACCTGAAGTGATCCATCTCAAGATATTTAGATGCCTAGTATATGTACATATTCTGAAAGAGAAGAGAAACAAGTTGGATCCTTTTGAAAAGAAGGGAATATTTTTTGAATACTATGAATTATCCAAAGCCTCTAGGATATACATCTCAACATTCCATCGTATCGAGATTAGTAGGGATGTAACATTTGATGAAGAGATAATTATTAAGAAATCTATAAGGTGTCAGCTCAAATAAGTACATGAAGAGGATGTACCTCCTAGAATGGTAGAAGTTGAATCCTCTCCTGAAATAATAGCATCTAAAGATCATGACATGCTAAAAACTTAGGAACCCCCTACTATGGACATCTCTTGAAAGAGAAAAATTACGTGGGTAAGAGAAATCATACAAGAAGTAGAGAGATATGGAGCTCTAGAAGGCTCCACAGGAATCAGAAAAAGACCAAATCCATATTCAAGTTATGTAGATTTGATGTGTGACCTTGTAGATCAAGAAACCACCAGCTATGAAGAATATGCATAGAAGAAAGAATGGGTTGAAGCAATGATGGAAGAATACTAGTCAATAATGAAGAGCTATGTTTGGGATATAGTTCTCAAACCAGAAAACAAGAGTGTGGTATCTTCGAAATGGATCTACAAGATAAAACATGATGATGATGGAAGTATTGAAAAGTACAAAGAAAGATTTGTGGCTACAGGATTCTCTTAGAAATAGGGAATTGATTAGGAAGAGACATTTTCTCCAGTAGGAAGGTACACTTCCATCAACCATCATGGCACTTGCTTCTATGATGAAATGGGACTTAGACCAGATGGATGTAAAGACAACCTTCCTTAATGGTGTGATTGAGGAAGAGGTTTACATCAAACATGCACAGGGGTTTGAATTTGAAGACATAGTGACTCATGTATGCAAGTTGAAAAAGGATCTGTATGGACTGAAGCAAGATCATAGAGATTGGTATGGTAGAATAGATAGCTTCTTGACAAGCTTGGGATTTACCAAGAGTAAATCTGATCCTAACCTTTACATGAAGATTAAGGATGATGAACCTATCATACTATTAATGTATGTGGATGATCTATTTTTGACTGAAAATGAGAAACAAATCATAGATTGCGAGAAGAAGCTTTTTGAAGAATTTGGGATGAAAGATATTGGATTGATGCTTTATTTCCTATGGCTAGAAGTGTGGTAGAGACTAGAAGGAATATTTATAAATCAAGGAAAGTATGCAGTAGAAATCTTGAAAATATTTGATATGTTGGATTGTATGTTGGATTGTATGGACACCAACCTGAAGTTGTTGTCTAATGAGACATCATAATTAGTGGACATGACTCAGTACAGACATCTTATTGGTTCATTAATGTATTTGGTGAACACAAGGCCAGATATATGCTTTGCAGTGAACACCTTGAGTCAATATCTAGTTAAACCTTAATGGGTTCACCTGATAGCTACAAAGCATGTGATGAGATACCTAAAATGTACGATAGATTTGGGACTTTACTATGGGAGAGATCATGACTACAAACTATATGGATATACAGATTCATATTGGGTAGGAGGTTATGCAGAAAGGAAGAGCACCTCAAGTGGATGTTATTGACTGGGATCCTTCATGATCTCATGGTTTAGTAAGAAACCATCTAGTGTTGCTCTCAGTAGAGATGAAGCATAGTACATTGCATCTTGCTCCACTTGTTGTGAAGCAATATGGATTCATAAGTTGATGTTAGGATTATTTGACATGGAGTTGGATGCCACAGTGATTCTATGTGACAACCATAGTTGTATAAAGATGACATAAAACTCAATGTTCCAAAGATATGGACTCTCCTCGGAAAGGAAGATCAAGTCGAAGACATGAACCCTCCTTGGACAAAGGGGGAGCAGGTTGATAATATGGAACTTCCCAAGAAAGGGGGAGTAATGATGTTACTGACATCGATGATGGATGACAGTAATGATGAAAGTGTTTGACATTCACTTGTGGATGATATTATCCTCTCTTGAGGATGATAGGTATAACACTCTCTTAATGAGAGTACTCCTTACTAACAATGACCCTACATATGTTACTCTCGCATGGAGATTACCCACATTCATTTGTGGATATTGTAGAATAACCCTCGCTGATGAGTGGTCCTAACCTCAGTGGTAAGGATTCTCTATGACATGAATGCCATCTTGTATGCAGTCGAGATATGCTTTATAGATAATACTCTTGTATGGAGAGTATGCCTACATTCATATGTAGATACCATAGTGTAGTGCCCCGGTTTTGACCCCGTTGCACTAGATGTGTATGATGTATATATATATTGTACATGATCATGGTGTGGAGCTAAAGGCCAAGGCCCCACCATTGATCGGTAATGCCATGTTTTGGGATTTAAATTGTCACTGATAGTATATCGGGGCATGCGGCATATATTGTATTGGTCATCATGTAAATATGCATCTATAATTAATTAAATGAACACAACCAGCTACGGTTGCGGCAACTAAATCGA
>LPNX010528232.1:254516-277153 GCA_001517045.1 Pseudotsuga menziesii
CGATTTTCTCCTGTAATTAGCGTCCTCTCCATTGCTGTGCATTTTCGCGCAGAGGGATTCCTTCTCGTTTTTGTCTTCACGCACTGGATTTTGCCGGGTTTACCCACGCAGTATTTCCTTGGGCGGATTTGTGAATAGGGTGGCTGTATCCTTTACTCACAGGAAGAATTCGTGGGTTCTGCTCACACATCGGTTGGGAAACTGTAAAATTCGTCCCTATTGCGTTTTGTTTGCTGTTCTGATTTTGGGGCTGTGTAATTCGTTTTTCTTTGTTTAAGCTGTGATAGCTAATTGATTGCATACATGCAATGGTTGGTCTTCAGACTGTGTGAGGAGTAGGGATGTTGGCTCAATCTGCTTGATAAACCTGGTGTTAGAAACCACACAGACAAAATTAGAGGGCTGGCCTTCTTCTCCATCACCCCTGAATAGCACTGGAAGGGAATGCAGGGCCTGAGGAACTGTGTAGTAGAGAAGGGACTGATTCCTTGTGTTGGGTGTGGATGGGTGTCTTAGAGGTCAGGCTAGTTCTGGTGTAGGTGTTCTTGGCTCTGTAATGAGCTCACCAGCTTAGCAAATTTCCTTCATCAACTCCTGGATGGCCTGATAAACCCAACTGAGTTGGCTTGGCTGTGTTTTGGTTACCATGGGCTATGTGTCAGCCTGCTAGTTCCCTTATTCCTTGGAGAATCATGCCCAGCTCGGGGGTGGCAGCATTGCTGAGAGATTGATGAGCACGCTAGCCTATGGTTGGGTGGAACGTTGCAGCGACGTAGCTGGTTGCGGAGCAACGATTTCCTAAGATAAGTAATCTGTCCATTCTACTTCTGCAATCTTACTTTACTGTAATGAAAATGAATGAACATGATAAATGTATGCATGTCTAAAAGCTTGTTGAATGTATGAGGATGTTTTCGCTGTGTATGATTAACAATTGCATATATGCATGTTTTGCTTCAATGCATTCTACTTCAGCATTATGCTTTACCATTTTACTTCCTGTACATGTTCATGAGGCTGTTAGTATGCTCGGTTAATGCCATGGATCGCGTCCTCCTTATCGGTTGGAGGCATGGGGACGTGACACATAGAATAATGCTCACTTAGGAGTGGTCCTAACATTAGTGGTATGGATGATTTATGATGAGTCCTTACAAACTCTGTAGTATAACACTTGCTTTGGAGTGGTCCTAAGCTCAGTGGTAAGGATGTTCTATGATGAGGGTTGACATTTTATATGCAGTCGAGATCTTCTCTGCAGACAATACTCTTGCTTGGAAGAGTATGCCTACACGTAAGTGTAGATACCATAGTATAACACTCACTTGGGAGTGGTCTTAACCTTAGTGGTATGGATGGTCTATGATTAGTCCTCAAGGATGATTGGGCCTACATCTAAGTGTGGTATAGATCTACCTTTAGTTGTAGAATATT
Source organism: Pseudotsuga menziesii (assembly GCA_001517045.1). Classification (NCBI taxonomy): domain Eukaryota; kingdom Viridiplantae; phylum Streptophyta; class Pinopsida; order Pinales; family Pinaceae; genus Pseudotsuga; species Pseudotsuga menziesii. The sequence goes on from LPNX010528232.1 coordinate 255,951, forward strand.
CAACTGATTAATATTATGGATCAGGCTCATGGAGGATTATATCGTCCTTGGACTTACATCCTAAAGTGATAGGGATTGATCATCCCACAAAGATATCATGTGTATTGTAGGTAGGGTGGTGCCAAAGGATCAAGTAGATCGAATTGCGATTGCAAAGGATCAAGAAGATCGAAGTGCTTCTGTAAAGGATCAAAGTGTTGCTGCTACGAAGGATCAAGAAGATCGAAGTACTACTACAAAGGATCGAAGATCGAAGTGCTTCTATGAAGGATCGACAAGATCGAAATTGTTGCAAACTATTCAAGATCAAAGTACTGCTACAAAGGATCAGAATATCGAAGTGCTTCTATGAAGGATCAAAAAATTGAAGTGTTGCTGCAAAAGGATCAAGTGATCGTGTGATGCAGAAGATGAAGACATTGAAGAGTAACTATTTCAGTTAGTGATTGTGAAAAATTCCTATGACGTATAGATGTAGTACCTCGATAGTGTTGAAGATATTGTCTCTCTTTTCTCTTATAGTCTATGATGATGGTGTTAGTAGAATAACCTTCTTGTTAAGGGGGAGTGTTGAAATATTGTAACTTCAAAGGATATTCTAAATGTATTTTACTAATGTAACCCAAGGGAGATGTTATTATTCCTTCGTCGATGTGTTAATTTTGTATTTGGTCATCATAGATTCATGCAGTTGTTAGAATAATAAATCCATAGTTAGCTACCTTAGACATTAAATAATCCATTTTTGTCTTATTTCCCTAGTTTCCAATATTCCACACTATGCAAGTTGTCCTTCCACATTTCCTAGAAGTCAAACTTGCCAAAACTAAGTAATGGAGTACTTGGGAAACCTCCTCGAATCCATATTTAGCATATCTTTTTTATTCTAGATCCTCCCTAGTGCATGTCTGCTTTTTCTGCTTTATTGCCTGTTTTACTGAGATTTAATGGCAAAAGGGAAAGTATGACTAGGTGCAGTTGACTTGTTTTTTGCCCTCATCATCCTCCATTATTTTCTCCTAATAAAAGCATGTATGAGTTTTATTTCCATCACCTATTATGTTTCCCACTTGACTTTTCCAATTTGAAATCTCCTAGGTAGATTTGGAAACTGCTTTATGCACCTATGGGGGATTTGACTAGATTTAGTAAGCCTGCTTTTGACTATTTAGAATGGCACCCTTATGCATTCAAATATATCATGTAATTATTTATTATAGTAGCCTATGAATTTACAAGGTTGGCTATTGTACACTTATTCAATATAGATTAGTGCTATGCTCCACATTCAGTCTCCTTTATGTGTAAATTTGCATGTTTGATTAGTAATTTTGTGAGTGCAATTGATCTATAACCTAGGTTCAATTTCCACATGGTATCAGAGATTTTTTAGATTGATTTCTCTCCTTCCATATTGCTATTGTAGGTTCAACATCTTGACTGGGAGCTATTCTGCTGACTGAAGGGACAATTTCTGAGCTATGGATCAATCTCAGAAGATCATCTTGACTCCATTTAATTTATTTGAATGGAAAGCAGATATGGAGATATTGTTGAGAGCGAAAGGTCTCGACAGGGTGACTATGGCAACTGAAGTAGAGCCTAATGCAGCTGCAGAGAAGATTAAATGGCACAACAAGAGGGATGAGGCCTATGGTCTCTTGTGTCTGAGCATATCCAGAGACCTCCTCTTCCATCTTGATGGATTGACATCACCAAATGAAGTATGGGAGAAGATTGTAGAAATTTTTGGTAAGATATATGAGATGAGAGGACATCAAATCAAGAATGAATTGGTCTCCTTAAGTCCCAGTAGCTTCGATTCCCTGCAACTCTATTTTTCCAAGTTTAAAGCCCTTGTTTTGCAACTAAAACAGTGTGGAATTGAAAAGAAAAAGGAGCAACTAGTTTTGTCCATACTCTCAAAGCTTGGCCCTAACTATTCAGTGTTTGTTTCGACCTTCCATGCCACCAAGTTGACAGCTCGAGCCTGGAAGATGCCTAAGCTTGCATAGTTCATGGAATCCCTCACATAAGAACAAGATAAAATGGTGATGATGGGCACCATCAAACCTTCCAAAGACCAAGATCTGGTTGGTAGAGATTCAAGGGTGGATTCAAAAGGCAAGAAGAAAGCTAAGAAGCCACCTAAGCAAAAGAGAGACAAGAACAAGTCTCAGGAGGAGCCCTAAGGCTCTAACAAGAACCCCCAGAAGAAGAAGAACAAAGGAGAAATGAGAAAGTGTGCATACTACAGTAAGGGCTTTCATCCTTACAGCTCATGCATGAAGAAGCAAATTGACATGTTGACCCAACTCCTAGAGAAGAATAACATCTCCATTCTTGATAGCTCAAAGAAGAGGGAAGGAGGATCAAATTCATAAGACATAGAGAGAGTTCATGCATTGGTTGCTGGCACATCAAGCTCACCTAGCTTCATCATAGACTCTGTAGCTTCAAGGCATATGGTTTTGACCAAGGAGGCATTCTCCTCTCTTGACATGTTGAAAGGTCCACCAATAGTACTGGGAGATGACTCTCTCACTGACAATTTGGGCAAAGGAAGGATTGATCTTGACCATGGTAAGTTCAGCAATGTATTGTATGTTCCAGGTCTTGCCTCTAACTTCTTGTCAGTGTATTAGATGACCCACATAGGGTCTCCAAAGAAGGTCATATTCCCCCCTGATGATGTTGAGATCATGGAGATCTCGAGTGGTAAATTCATTGCAAAAGGAGTTGCAGATCACACTTCAAAGGTATACTGGTTTTCACATTTTCTACCCTACTCAAACCCCTTTGCTCTTCTGATTCATGCTAATGAGGCAAGCAATATTTGGAATGAAAGACTTGGCCATCTTAACTATAAGTATCTTTCTGATCTAAGTGAAAAATAAATGGTCATAGGGTTACCAAAGATTAAGTTTTCCAAGGGAGTCTGTTAAGGTTGTGTCCTAGGAAAACACCAAGAGCATAAATTTGAGAGAGCTAGTCATGAGAGAACCTCTGCACCTCTTCAGTTGATTCACAGTGATGTTGCTGGTCCATTCCCTCATATGTCAATGAGTCAGGCCAAATATGCATTAACTTTCATAGATGAATTTTCTAGGTACTATTGGGTTTACTTCCTAAAGCATAAGTCTGAAGTTTTTGGCCTCTTCAAAGTCTTTAAGGCTTTGGTTGAAAACCAGCCTGGGAGGAAACTCAAGATCCTCAGATTTGACAATGGTGGTGATTATGTCAAGTCTTAGTTCATTCAATATTGTGAATATGCAAGTATTCAGATGCAGCATTCAATCCCTTACACACCACAGCAAAATGGTGTTGCTGAGAGAAAGAACAGATCACTGAAAGAGATGGAAACTTGTATGTTGGAGGCTAAGAATTTGCCACCAAAGTTTTGGGCTGAGGCTATAAAATATGCATACTATATTCAGAATAGGGTGCCTCATAAACATCTTGATGGTATGACTCCCTTCGAATCATGGAGTGGGCACAAGCCAGATGTGACCCATTTCAGGATTTTTAGCTCAAGGGCTTGAGCTAGAATTCCAACAGAAAAGAGGAAGGCTTTGCAGCCCCAAATCCAAGAGTGTCAATTTGTTAGGTACTATGAATATTCAAAAGGGTACAAGCTGATCAATTTGAGCACAAAAAAATCCTTCATTGAAAGGAGTGTTTAGTTCCAAGAAGAGCCTTTAGCAGCAGTTGAAGTTGGAGAGTCTTCTTCACCACCAAAACCATTGAATGTAAGTGAAGAGACAAATGAGTTTGCTGATTCTGATATTTCTGATAATGATGATTTAATTTCATATCCTAACATTCCTAGAAGACCAAAATGGGCATCAAATACCATTCATGCAGCTGGGGAACTAGCTGAAAATCCTAGTGATCCTAGGAGGAATAGATCTCAGTTTGAGAGTGCCCTGTGTATGAAAGACCCTTTGTTTGCAGAGAAATTCTATATGATGGTTGAATCTGACCCAAATACATATGAATATGCAGCACATGATCCAATATGTCAAGCATCCATGAAAGAATAATTCAGCTCACTCCAGAAGAACAACACTTGGGAGATGGTTGATCTTCCCCCAAGGAGGAAGCTAGTTCAATGTAAGTGGGCTTTCAAAACTAAGTTTGCTGCTGATGGTTCACCTTTGAAATATAAGGAAATATTTTTAACCAAGGGCTACTCATAGGTACATGTTATTGACTACAATGAGACCTTTGCACCAATGGCAAAGATGGACTCCATCAGGCTAGCCTTAGCCATTGCAGCTTCGAAGCAGTGGGAGGTACATCACATGGATGTTAAGTGTGCTTTCCTGAATGGAGATATTACTGAATATATTTACATGCAACAACCTCAAGGGTTTGTTACTAATCCATCTTTTGTGTGCAGGCTAAATAAATCATTGTATGGGCTTAAGCAAGCCCGCAGTGCTTGGTATGCCAAGATTGATGGCTTTCTATTTTCATTGAGTTTTGTTCGATGCAAGTCTGATCCTAATGTTTATTTGAATCTGATTCATGGTTCCTTGATGATTATTTTCTTGTATGTGGATGACCTTCTCATTACAGGAAGCTCAAAGAAAGAAATTGCCTCCTTGAAGGATGCAATGAACCATGCATTTTCTATGACTGATTTGGGGTTGTTGAGCCAATTTTTGGGTCTCAAAATTGCTCAATCCCAACATGTAATAAAAGTACATCAGTCCAAGTATGCTTTGGATTTTTTGAACAAGTTCAACATGAAATATTGCAAGACAAGCAAGACTCCCTTCCTTTCAGGAGTTAAGCTTGAAGAAGCAGGTTCTTCTCCTATGGTAGATAGTACACTGTATAGACAACTAATTGGGTGTTTGCTGTACCTTACACACACTCGACCTGATATTTATTATGTAGTAAGTGTGGCTTCAAGATACATGGATCAGACTCATGAGATCCATTGGAGAGCAGCCAAAAGGATCGTTAACTTTGTTCAGGGAACAAGAACTCATGGGATCTTCTACAAAGCTAAATCTGATCTTGATTTGATTGGGTTTACTAACAGTGATTGGGCATGTGACAACATAGATCGAAATTTGACATTAGGATATGTGTTCATGCTTTCTAAAGGACCAATCAGCTGGTCAAGCAAGAAACGGAGTGCCATTGCACTCTCATCTACAGAAGCAGAGTACAGAGGAGTTGTAAATGAAACAACTCAATGTTTATGGTTGCAAGGGTTACTTGGTGAGTGTGGCTTAGAATCAGAGTTCTCAACTATTATCTATTGTGATAATCAGAGCACCATTCAAATATACACTGATCTAGTTTAGAGACAGAGAACCAAACACATTGAGATCCATATACACTACATCAGATAGCTTGTGCATGATGGCACCATTCGCCTACTCTTCTGTGCATCTTCAGAACAAGTAGCAAATATCTTCACCAATTTTTTTTGTGAGAATACATTCAGCAATCTCAAATCACTGTCGGGGATTGTTGATCATACTGTGAAGCACGATTGATGACAATATTTTCAAATTTTGTTTTACTGTCCATGTTTAAGGGAGGATTTTCCCATTGGGTTTTTGCCTCTTTCCTTGGTTAAATGGACATGCAGTATGTAAAGGGTGACTAAGCCTTGTTGCTAGGCCCTATAATTTTCTGATATTTTACTCATAAGTCAGGCTTAAGGGGGGGGTTTAGAATAATAAATCCATAGTTAGCTACCTTAAACATTAATTAATCCATTTTGTCTTATTTGCCTAGTTTCCAATATTCCACTCTATGCAAGTTGTCCTTCCACATGTCCTAGAAGTAAAACTTGCCAAAACTGAGTCATGGAGAACTTGGGAAACCTCCTAGAATCCATATTTATCATATCTTCTTTATTCTAGATCCGCCCTAGTGCATGTCTTCTTTTTCTGCTTTATTGCCTACTTTACTGAGATTTAATGGCAAAAGGGAAAGTATGACTAGGTGCAGTTGACTTGTTTTTTTCCCTCACCATCCTCCATTCTTTTCTCCTAATAAAAGCATGTATGAGTTGTCTTTCCATCACCTATTAGCTTCCCCACTTTAATTTTCTAGTTCGAAAGCTCCTAGGTAGATTTGGAAACTGCTTTATGCACCTATGGGGGATTTGACTAGATTTAGTAAGCCTACTTTTGACTATTTCAAATGTCATCCTTATGCATTTGAATCTCTCATGTAATTATTTATTGCAGTAGCCTATGACTTCACAAGGTTGGCTATTGTACACTTATTCAATACAGATTAGTGTTATGCTTCATATTTAGTCTCCTTTGTGTGTAAATTTGCATGTTTGATTAGTAATTTTGTGAGTGCAATTCATCTATCACCTGGGTTCAATTTCCACAGCGGTAAAGCATCCATTATAATTAGGTTCATTAGTACCCTAATGAATAAAATATTGTTTTGAGCCTTCCTAGTTGAATTCAACCCATACAGTTTAGTGGGGCTGACTTGTTTAGGGTAAAAGTCAGTTGGCTCAATGTGTATAAATATGAGAGCTATGATTCTTATTTGGACACAGACTCACTCACTTGAGTAGTGCATAGGAGAGAGAGAGAGAGAGAGAGAGAGAGAGAGAGAGAGAGAGAGAGAGAGAGAGAGAATACCTATTTTTGGGGTTATATCTTATACATATTATACATAGGAATTTTTGGACGGGTTTTCTTCCCCTTGAGTGTTTCCCAGGATAAATACTGTGTCTATCTTGTGATTGTGTTTCTTTCAATGATTCTGCATATGCTACTACAGTGAAACTGAATTGAACACTAATGATATCTAGTATAGCATATGAAATATTAACAAAAGTATACGATGAGCTTCTTAATTGTTCTTTTAAACATAATCAACTACAAGTTCATTAACTTGTCAAACAAGGGTTCAAATGTTTTTCCAAGTTATCAGGTATGCAAGCTACAAAGTCTTATCAACATTGATTTATCTATAATGTAATGTAGTCAAGTGGAAAAACAAAATCTCAAAACCAAATCAAATTAACTAATAAACAATATTGTAGTTACCATTCCCATGGAAGGCCTCAGCAATGACTTGTTCTTAGTTAATGGATAAACTTAACAATCGAAATCAAATAGAGAAATCCCTTCAACTACTTCTCTCAAAATTTCAACAATCAGTTATGAATTCAAATCATACAACAACTATCTACATCAATGAAATAACTACTGACTACAATTAAACAAATAGTAAATACTTCTATTAACTAACAGTTTATTACTTATGCTTGAGAGTGGGCCCTCCTCCTCTAAATAGGCAATGTAAATGGCTACAAAAGTCTATGAATTAATAACTTAGACACATATGATAAATAATTCTTAAGTTGTGTAACTAGATTCAAATTCATCAAATCATATCATAATCACAATATGTCTTAATTTATACCTCCCCCAAGTAACATAGAAACCCTCCTTTACAAAATAATTCATATTGTTCAAATATAGAATGTGATCAGGATAAGAATCTATGATATGATTTTTTCAACTGTTGAACTATAATTACAAAGGATTGCACTCAAATTGCAACTTGTTACACAAATTCCGCATAACTTGTCAAGTGCCTTGATCCTCTCCGATTCAAATTATAACTCGGATGTAACCAACCTCACTCTTTATCCAGATAAATGGGTCCAATAACATATAATCATTTGCAAGTAATGATGGACTGCATCGAAAATGCCTCACATCATCTTCTTAATTCAAAACCTTTCACACAATCACTTGGTTCAATAGCTTCCTTTGTGGAAAGGTCGTATGGCCAAAATATGCAATCATCCTCAAAGGTAATAATAGGAAATGAAACTCATATAATTATCCATTAAAATGTTCATCAAATTTTAAATAATGTAACTAGGAATACCTAATGTCAATACTGATCCTATGTCATAAACAAGTCTTATTCTTCATGTAAAAAGGAAGCAAAAATGAAGAAAAGGTTGGCAAAAGGAATGGTAAAATGATTCCATTTCCATGACCCTTCATCTCCCCCCAAGTTCAAATAATTTATGTCCTAATGTATTCATATCACTTGTTTGGATCAAATTATGAAGGTAGGGGGGTAAGGATTTTGAATAGATATTATTCCAGTTGCATGGGGAGTGTCCAACTTCACCTACTTCATAATAGCCAATTTTCAAAACAATGGTGGTCCAAAAACTTATTCCATATATTAAATACACTGGATTCCATAAGATTGGAAATTGAAATTTCAAACTAATCCAATGAACACAATGTGTCTTAAGACAAACAATGTACCTCTGTGTATAAATTTCTCACCCCAACCTAGTTTCAAGTCTCACTGATCATAATTGTTTAATGCCCATACCCCATATTCACTAGACTACCAAAAATTAAATTTTATCTCATAAAAAAATTTAGAACATGAAACACATGGAGATGTCACCAACTAATGAGCATAATTAAAATACCACACATAAAAAATATTAGACATAGTAATTTTTGGGAAAATTCCCACAAAAACACCAAAAGGGAAAATCTATGAGAGAGATAATTTTTATTTATTTTCAAGTAAATAACAATAGCACAATACTCAATATTAACAAACAATATTATCTCAACCATAGTGGCCAATTAAACCTCGAAAAAAAATGCCACATATTGCCTCGATTTTCATGCTCTAAAAATACCTAGAAATTCATGCCCAAATTTCTATATAGTGTTGTTATTCTGTTGTATGGAATTATCCTTGAAGTTTATGCAAGGTTTTGTCAAGTTTCTCTTTTTTCCTTCCCTTTGCTACAACATTAAATGCTCTAAAAAATTGTGCTATACTTAGCCTTGAATTTCGTGCATCTCCACTACATGAAATCATTGTATGGACTACTGCATTTATGACTATATAACCTCATTAATTGTTTCCCTCGTCTTCTTGATTTTTTTGCCATCCTTCTTGTAATGCGTTCTACTGTACTTCTCCTCAATATTTGTTCCAATAACCTTGAAATCCATTCTTCTCTTTTGTTGTTCTATTTTCCTTGAAAGTTGTTCCTCTCTCTCTCTCTCTCTCTCTCTCTCTCTCTCTCTCTTGCATTTGACCTCCTCTTAAAAAATCATGAAGTATAGAATTCCTCTTTGATTTCCCTTTTCTTTTTTATTCATTCAATGAGGGTAGATGAACCAACTCAATGGTCCAAGGTCCCAAATTGGATCTTGATTCTTTTAATCCATAGTTGAGAAAAAATCACTTTTTATCAACTTAAAATTAATTTCACTCACTTCTCATTGAATAATCAAAAAGTCACTTTATATATGATAAAGTTAAAATTAACTTCACATCACATGAAATTAATGCCAAGGGTCATGCAAAATATTTCCTCTTTTAAACTAGGTACTAAGTCACCTAGGGGAACACTTCTCCAAGGTACAAATTTCAACACTCCCTCTTACCAAGGAAAGTGTTCTTCACCGCTCCCAACTTGTCTATGAAGAAAAAAAACTTCCCCTTCCCTAAATATTTATTAAGGAGATATGCTACCTTATCATAATTGGATATGTATTCTAGATTAATTGCTCCTCTCTAAACATGGTTACCGATGAAATGGTATTTGATCTCAATATGCTTCGAACTATAGTAAAAAAATAGATTCCCAGATAGCTTGATGCAACTCTGATTGTCACAATGTATCACTATAGGCCTCATTTGTTGACCAAAAAATCCCACCAGTAACATGTGAAGCCAGAAGGACTCACAACTATCTTGACTAGATTCCATATAATCTTCCTTAGCAAAACTCAATGCAACTAACTTTTTCTTCCAACTGAACCACGATGCAACTACCAATCTCAAATTGAAATAACACTCATAAGTGCTCTTTCGATATGTCACACTAAATTTCCAATCAGAGTCTGTGTATACCACCAAAAAAAATCCATCCCCTCTCCTATAGTCCAACCTATAATCTACCATACCACAAAGATACCTGAGAACATGTTTTAAAGCTACTCAATTCACTCCTTTTATCTCAACCATGCACTAACTAAAAGTGTTCTAAATTTGGACTAGTGTAACATACCCAACCTAGGTCACTTGGTAAGGAAGGGTATGGGGGATCTCTTTTATGGATAAATAGGTATGATATTATTTTTATCTCAAAATATGAGTTCATATAATAATATTTGATCCGTGTGTCATAATTTAAGTTTCCTCATTATACTAGTCAAGTTAGTCTTAACTAGGAAAATAAACAACTAGTTAATAACTAGATTGCACAATTCTAACATAAGAAAATTCCAGAGACAAATCATATACTGAAATAATCATATATATAGTATGGATTTAAAAATATCAGTCCTAAACATTTAAAATTTCAAAAATTTTTACTTCTAAATCTATCTCTTTCAGTATTTGAAAACAACCTCTACCAACCTAGAAAAACTGTACATAGTTTCCAAACAAGAATGAAACTCTAATTTTTTTTTTTAACCATGCATAACTTGAGATTGGTATTTCATGTTCAGCCACATGGAATTCTTTATAATCCTTGAAAAACTAATGAAAAACATAATTAATTTCCATATAATTCATCCTTAGGAAAATCCTAGTAATTGTACTTAAAGCAGAAACTCACAACATCGCAATTGCTAATCATATCTTTTCACATAAATCAGATTTAATATTGAGATTAAAAACTAATGCATATGAATGTAATCAGCCATTAAATCACTTTTAATCATATTTCATTATTATAATCTCAAGTACACATTCACATAACAATTACTAGTACAAGGAAATATAGATTTTCCAGAAAACTGCTAATCCACTAAGAATCTATTACATGCTATATATTCCTTTATATTAATAATTATTAATTCAAAAAAATCCTTCCTACTACATCATAATATTCAATCATATAAAGTTAAAGGATTAATTAACTTATCTAAGCAATGTGTGACTGGTGCCAACACGACAACTTTCCTCCCAACCTATGGCCTTTCCTAGCATGTGTTTTCCCACCAAAAGAACCCCCCAAGCTGAGGTCCTGGAATCCCATATGATATGGTCTCTTCTAAAAGATACTATGGATAATTCGATCCCTTTTCTGGAATTACCCCCCTCTCTTGGAAAGGTGAACTATGGTAGTTTTTGACATTATCTCCCTCTCTTAGAACACCATCGTTCAGTGTTATATTGTCTTGATTAATTCACCTAATATTTAATTATCGACCAGGGTTGGTAGGCTTAGAGTTGACACAAAATATATGCGAAGGTAGAGGGATTCCTATGGTGTCGTAGAAATATTTTAATAAACAAAAGATCAAAATATATTTCAACATGAAAAACCAAGTCAAACTCCTAAGATTTCAACTATTAAGGTGATTGAACTAGAATAGACTACAAGATCACAGTATAAAAAATGCACCATTCTACTCTATAAACAATTACTAAAGAATAAAGATATATACAATACTAATTCTATTCAAGAAAAACTACCCTTTCTAGTAAAGTTTATTGAATAATTTCAAGAACTAATTATGTAAAGAAGATTTATATTAGAAACATAGAAACAATAATTAGATTGATAATTTATTTTATAAACAAATAACTTCAGACTGAAAAAGGATACTATTAACAATTAACTTCTCATGTGAAATACTAGGATGCACGGAAGACCTAACTTGTAAATAAGTAGAAAACTTAATAAGAGAAGCAAGTAGAAAACTTAATAAGAATAGCTTTGAATTCTATTCTACAAGTCTCTTTCGGCAATCACATAGTGAAAAAGGAACAGTTCCTACTGTTATGGACAATCTACAAGGTACTAGTATACTTTCCTAAGGATAACACATCTAATACTAAGTTTTACATGAAAACGGATAAATCAATCCAAACACATGATTACAAAACAGTACAACAGTATTAGTCAAAGGAATCAGAAATAAACAAAAGAAACAAAACATAACATAACTCAAAACATGTTCAAGGTGAAAGGATAAAACTTTAATAAATAATCTAAAACAATGTGAGTTTTAGCCTTAATGTTAAATAAGTCTATCATATAACTATTACAGTCAAAGCATACTTTAAAAACTAAAGAAACAAATCTTTAAATAGGTTCAAAACACATTAAAAACACTAAAAATGAAACGACAGAGTGGATGACAGACTGAACTGTAGGTTTGAAAGGGGTGTCTGAATGGCAATTTAAACATGATGTCTAAATGACAGTCTCCACAACTAAAATAACAGAGAGTAACCTAAATGATCTAATCTTTAGCTGAATTTGTGCACGTGCAAATATAATGCATAGAGGCAGTAAATAAACCTACTTAATGATTAAATTTGACAACAAAATAATCTTAAACTAATTCATAAAAAGAAATCATTGCGTATTACACTAAGAAACAAACTGGAATTCAGCTTGAATGAACTTATAACAGAAAGGAAATAAATATAATTGAATATATTATAACTTGATTAAAGAAATCTATTCTATATAGTTGTCAATATAAAACTAAACAATAAAACTGGAAATGAAATGACTCGAAAATAACTTGAAAGAAAACTATGCGTGCAACTAACTATTTAGCTTCGAAAATAAAACTATACTAATGCATTACAGAAGATAAATTGGAAATCAAACTATACTAAATACAAAAGGAAAGATAGCAAAATTACACAAGAAAAGAAACCGTTGGTTGATGAAGGGCCCTCTCAGCAATCAGGGGTGATGCATGGCTAGCGCTTACGCAAACACAATCATGAAAAGCAGAACATCAAGCTTATATTAAAAATAAGGAATAGAGTCACATAGTTCTTCTCTTAAAAAATGACTGTCTAACTAATGAAATGATCAACCATGTAGCTCTTCGCGTGGAGGCGTTTATATACATAATGTTTACAGAGGTGAGCAAGTCGACCCTTAATTAGTGGTCGACTGTTCTCTTAATTTAGTCAACCATTAATGCTATCAACTGATTGAACGCCAACACACAACGTTCTTCCTTTTCCATCGCGCGTTAGTTCTTCATGATGAGTGATGTAGCGTGACAGTCCTTCTTAGCGTGGACTAGTGGTGTGGTGTTTAGCGAAGGAGGATGCTCATGATTCTTATAGAATTAGAGCCATTTTATCACCCATACGTGTGGAAATATATTAGTTATGACCCAAGCTAACATTTTAATGCCTGGAAACCTTCCAACGAATATCGTGCAGTCTAATTAAAGCTGAATGGTAAGATGGACAATGAGCTGGATATGCTCTACGGATATCTAGCTAAATGCGTGTTTGTTGTTAAGTCTTCCAAGAACTATAACCTACATACAAATTCATACATAAATTAATACATCAAATGTGCTCCAAATAATTTCAATTTTAATCTATAAAATCGTGAAATTATAATAATAAACAGATTTTAGATAAATCTTAAATCCATTCATACCTGGGGCTGAATAGTGAGCTGCAAGACATAAAATATACAAAAAGATGACAAAACATATGTTTAAACACGTAATTTAACTACCGAAAATTTTGACAAATCTAGGATCAGCATTCCCCCAAACTGGAGAAATTCCAGGTCCCACTAAGCAAAAAGAAAGCTAACTTAGGAAGAAGGTGGAGCTGCACTAGCAGCAGCCTTTGACTTAGAAGATGAAGGAGATGATTTAAACTTTAGTCTTTTCTATTGTGCTTTAAAATAACATGTCTTTCATATCAAATGTTGTATGAAATCTTTTGGCTTGTGCTTTAAAGTAGCATGTCTTTCATATCCAATGTTGTATGAATATTTAAAGACTTTGTTGAGTTCTTCAACAGTATTAACTTGATAGCTCTCAGGTTTGAAACAATTCGGCATTGTTCAATAGTTAGGATATAGGATTTTTTTGTAGAGGGTATAAGAAGAAAGTGGCGGAAACAACTCTACAGAAATGATGGTGATAAAAATGATGGAATAGCAAGAAGTTTGGCTTGCTTTAAGATATCACGCTATCATAGCAAACCTTGAGGCATGTGCCATTACCGAGAATATGCATTAATGAGTTAATTCATAAGGTTTGTAATTAGTTCAACCATGTCCAAAGTAAAACTTTGGACAGGTTGAACGTATGACACGAAGGCATAAATCACATTTACAATTATAATAACCTTAATTAACAAGAAAATCAGTCATTTGATAGTTTACATCTGTTATTGTGTAAGAATATAGGGTTGCTAATAGTGAAATGATGACTAAAGAGCTTCTAAGGTCAAATCGCGTCCACATGCAGGAAGAAAATATTTTGCCAAAAAAAAATTGGTTGGAAAAATTTAATCATAAGTGCTCTAATATCACAATGTTTTATTTAGACCGTCATTTGGTATTTGATTTGGACTATCATTCGATCCTTCATACATTCCTCCATATTGATTTTTCTGTAAAAATATGCTTCATGCTATAACCAAGTTCCACTGCTTACATTATCCTGAAAACACTTATCATTTGTCAGAGATAAATAGATCTGTCATAAATAATGAAAATAAAAACAGTCTAATCCGTCCTAATCCTCCCCCAAACCAAATATATGGCGTGTCCTCAAGCCATATAAGAAAGAAAAATGGATTGTTCCAGATAATGAAATAAATATTTTGATCATGCTGTTATTATTTTGTAAAAAAAAAACTAACTAGTAAATGGAAATGATTCGGATATGTATATTCATAAAAATATAATAGTGCTTAGAAAGACCACTTAAATGATGATGATATAACTGAAATAATGCCATAGGAAAATCTAGTCATCCACGCCTCATTTTAAAGATATCCCGTCCTCACAAAATACTTTGAGTGTACCCCAGAGTGTGTGAGATTTATAGCTATGGGTCCCATTTCTAGGATAATGACATCCTAGGTATTTGTTGAATTAGATGGCCGAACCCAAGCCCAACTTACAGCCATTCTCAAATGACATTATAAACAATTGGCCTCAACATGTTATGGATAAATTATGAAAATTTTTCATTATATTATCATTATTCTACGAACCATGTGCATAGTGGTGCCTTAAGAAAATCCCTTTTACGCGATATTGCCCCACTTCCAGTAGGCCTATTTAGTACCCCGATGGGTTTATCTTGGTACCATGCAAGCATAGTCCCGCTTCTAGTGAGCCTATTCAGTACCCCGATGGGTTTACTTGCATTTATCAAGCTTCCTTGTTTTAAGTTATTACTGAGCATTGGCCTGCTTCCAGGAGGCCTGTTCAGTACCCCAATGGGTATTCCTTGTATAATGATATTAAATATATGGAAGTTGATTGGTACTAGAGCGTGTTAAGTCCTGCTAAACACATAATTCGATTTTTTAAAGTAAACTCATAAGTAACTTTTCATAATGACCTTAACCATAGATCATGTCAAAAGAGAATAACTTAAAGCTATTCTTTGTCCTTACAGTCCTTCTTCATCATAAAAGATAAGTAATGTTCCCCACAAGAAAAAATTCCACTTACTCTCAAGTTATCACCAAAATATTTGAGACACAAGTTTGAATAACAAGTATAGGTTGAACTAGTAATCCATAGGTGTAAGATGAGATTGTGAAAAATATGATAAATAAAGTAGGTCTGTTAAGCAATTGTTCAAAAGATCAAATCAGAAATATACATCTATGAATCAAAATACCAGAAACCATATGAATCATAGAGGAGATGGTTAAGCATGATATATAGAGAATTGTTTTTAATTGTCACTATAAGCTGCAAATTTCAAAAGTACCCCAAGAAAGGTTAAGATACCTTATAAGTGTTTTAGCATACTTCCCTTTTCCAAATAATACTCCATTAGCTACTTATAGAGATAATGTACTTGTAATCAAACTGCAAAACCACTTATTAGATGATTCAATTCATTCATGATAACATATATAGCATTATAGAAAGAAAAAGAGTCCCTTGTAAGCAATTTGTCAGAAATGACTCTTATTTATTCAAAGAAACAAACACATATTTACATATATAAAAGTGATGATGACCCAAAATACTTTTTGTTAAGGATCGGGAGGAGGACGAATAAAATCCTCTTCAACCAATTCCATTTCCTTCTACTGTAAAACATTCTGTATGAAATCTTGTTTAGATGTTGGTTGGTGATAAAGTCTAAGTCTGTGTCCATTTACTACAAAGGAAACTTGTGAACCATCAATTGTCTTAATTTCCACTGACACATTGTCAAAAGCTATAACTACTTCATATGGGCCCATCCAACAGGTAGTTAACTTTCCTTTAAAAATTTTAAACCGTGAGTCGAATAGTAGTGCAAAATCTCCAGTATTAAATTTCTTTTGATTAATAAACTTATCATTCCATTTATTTCGTTGATTCTGTATGAGGATGGTTCTTTGGAGTGCATCTTGTCTAATCTTATCTAACTCATTAATCTGTAACACTCGTCGTTTTTTTGCTTCATCCAAATCCATGCCTAATTGTGCTGCCATACGAAAGGTCTTAACTTGAAATTCAATAGGTAAATAGACTTTTTTTCCATACACTAACTCATAGGGGGTATGTTCGGTAGTGTTTCTCCATGTTATCCTATAGGCCCATAAGGCCTTCGGGAGTCTATATTCCCAATCCTTATGATGTAAGTGAATGGTTTTGGTTAAAATGGCTTCTAATACTTTGTTGGTTGACTTTACCTGGCCATTATACTGAGGGTGATAAGGTGAAGACTTGCAATGTCGGATGCCATACTTCATAGTAAGTTCTTTCATTAATTTAGAAGTAAATTGGGAACCTTGGTTTGTGACAATTTATCTAGGTTCACCAAACCAGGTGAATATTTCTTCATATATGAATTCTACCACTGATTTCTCTATAGCCCTAAATAAAGCTTTAGCTTCTACGCATTTGGTGACATAGTCCGTGCAAACCAGGATATATTTCTTTTTACGAGATAGGGGAGAAATTGGTCCTACAAAATCAAGATCCCATTTCTCAAAAGGCTAAATCATGACCTGAGGTTGTAAGGGAATCTGACTAGATGACGTGGGTCTACCCATTCTTTGGAAAATATCACATCCTTTAACATAATTGGCATCATCCTTGAAAATGCTTGGCCAGTAATAACCAGAATGTAGCACTTTGTATGTTGTAATTTTATCAAACAAATGTCCTCCCTATGGTCCATCATGGCATGCATGGAGGATGTCTGTCATTTCATCCTCCCGTACACATCATCAAATAATAAGATCTGGACTGGTGCGGAAGAGGTCATTATCAACCCAAGAATAATTAGAACTCTGAACTACAATACGACGTTTTTCGTGTTGGGACAAATGGTTTGGTAATTTCCTAGTTGCTAAATAATTGGCAATGTCTGCAAACCAAGGGGTTTGAACATACACAACAAAAAAATGTTCGTTGAGAAAAGCATCATCAACAGGTTTAGCACCATCATCATATCGAATGTGAGAGAGGAAATTTGCAACTAGATTTTCTTTACCAAGTCGGTCAATGACGATGATGTTCAACCCTTGGAATAGAAGAAGCCACTGGGTTACTCTACCATTGGTAATCAGTTTATTCATTAAAAATATAATGGTAGAGTGATCGATATGAACAAAAACTTCGTACCCTGTAATGTAATGGCGGAATTTATTAATAGAATAAACTAGTGCCAAAAATTATTTTTTAGTAACAGTGTAATTTAGTTTGGTAGGAGTCAAATTCTTGCTAATAAAATAAATGGCATAAGGTGCTTGTCCTTATTATTGGTCCAGGACTCCTCATATGGCCGTATCAGAGGCATCGGTGGATATATGAAAAGGAAGGTACCAATCGGGACCCCTGAATATTGGTGCCACCGATAGTTTAGCTTTTAAAATTTCAAAATCATTTTGACAAGATTATGTCCACTGGAATTCTACATCCTTTTTAAGCAATGTAAACATCAATGCAACTATTTTTGTACAATTTTCAATAAAGCGGCGGTAATAGCTTGCATGACCAAGAAACATTCTTACCTCTTTTTGAGTTTTTGGAGAGGGAAGGCCAATATTTACTTCAATCTTAGCAATATCTAACTTAATTCCTTGGGAGGAAATATGGTGTCCTAAAACTATACCTTCTATCAGTAGCATTTTACATTTTTCATGACTAAGAGATAAATTTGTTTCTTGGCATCGAATCAAGACCTTCTTGAGGTTATTAAGAGCCTCTTGAAAAGTATTACAATAGGCTGTAAAATCATCCATATATACCTCCACACAGTCATGTATAAGATCAGAAAAAATTCCTAAGACTGTTCGCTAAAAAGTGGTAGGTGCATTACATAAGCCAAATAGAAAAACTCTATAAGCATATGTTCCCCAAGGGCATATGAAATTGGTATTCTATTTATCTTCAGGCTCTATTAAAATCTGGTTGTATCCACTATATCCATCAAGAAAGGAAAAATATTGTTTAACTGACAGGGTATCTAACACTTGATCAATAAAAGGTAAAGGAAAGTAGTCTTTAAGTGTCGCTTTGTTTAGCTCTCTAAAATCAACAAAAATGCGCCATTTTCCCGTGACTTTATTTGGGACTACCACTAGAGGAGACACCCATTTACTATTAAAGATAGGATAGATAAAACCAATGTTTAGGAGTTTTTGTAATTCTTCTTTTACTATATCCTTTAGAGCAAGATTCATCCTCTCGTGAGGCTTCCTTACAGGTGAAATGTTTGGATCCATATAAATATGGTGAATACAAGTGTCAGGGTGTATATCAGTGTATTCCCATGCAAATTCTTCAGCATGTTTTTGAAGAACCTCAAGAAGATGTGCTTGTTGGTTTTCACTTAACCCTACGTTTATAAGTAGAAATTTTTCTGGGCCAACTTCAAAAGGTATGGTATAGGGTCCT
Organism: Pseudotsuga menziesii; assembly: GCA_001517045.1. Taxonomy (NCBI): domain Eukaryota; kingdom Viridiplantae; phylum Streptophyta; class Pinopsida; order Pinales; family Pinaceae; genus Pseudotsuga; species Pseudotsuga menziesii. The sequence goes on from LPNX010528232.1 coordinate 274,828, forward strand.
GTATGCTATTCAATTGTGAAGACACATGGTGTTTCCATAAACATTGAGAGAGCCATACTCTCTTGGACCCTATCTCCAAAAATATGATCGAATTGAGCAAAATATTGAGGAAAATCTATACAAGTTGTTGAAGAAACAAACTGATTTAATACATTCTTAGTGGTCTGCTCCTGAAGTTCCCAGGAGAAATCACTAGGGAGGGAGAGGTCATCAAAGTCCTTGTCCCCAAAATAACAATTTAACCACCATGATTTTTCATTTATTGGTTGTGCTGGGGGTATAAAATAAGTCTCTGTGTAGACAACCCATTGGAAATAGTCATCTCTCCATCCCTACATCCTATAAAAGCATTTGCAGTAGCTATCCATGGTCTTCCCAAAATAATAGGATTCCCTTTAGAAGGATCCTTTGATTCTATGACCATATATTCGATAGGTATTCCCATGAGGCTACTGATACAATAATGTCATCCAGGACTCCAACAGGTTTTACCATAGTACAGTCTGTTAGTTCTAAGATGGAAGGGGTAGGTCGGAGAAATTGTCCCAAATGTAAAACTTCTAAAGATGCGGTGGTCATCATGTTGATAGAGGATACTAAATCGATTAATGTATTTTCTATGGCGGTATTGCTTACAACTACAATCACTATTGGGTCTCCTGGATTTGTATATTTTGCAATACGGGACTGATCTGTCATACATTCAGACATCTCTCCTATAACATGAATTGTGAGAGGGTCCTATTGCTTCTTCCCTGGGTGTTTAATGCATAGTTCCTTTATTACCTTGCTATAGATTGGTATGTCCTTGATATCTTGTAATAGAGGAATTTTGACACAGATATTATTTAATTCATTCAAAATATCATACTGAGGATGAACTACAGGTTTTTCTATTACTAGTCTTTCCAGAAATGGAGGAACTCTTTGATCCTTAATGGGTTCTTGCGGAGGATGGGTGTGTACTAGAACATGAATGTTCACATCCTCCAAAATGGCATCATTCATGGGTTCATTTGAATCCTATTCTTCTTCATTTTCCTCATGAAGGATGATTGATGACTTGGGTTTGTCATTCACAACTCTTCCAGATAGTAATTGAATCTCATGTACAGGTACAATCGAAATAAGGTATGATGGAAGAGTTTGCAACTCAATGATGTTAATAGCTTGAGTTGGTTTATTATTTGGGTTAGGTATCGATTGTGTAGGTAATAATGTTGGTCATGGAGGGTTTGTATTCTGGAAGTGATGAGGTTGTTGTGCGATGAGAGGAACTGGAGGCACAAATCTAAGCAAAATTTGCTAGAAATTTGTTTGGTGCTGACGATAAGGATGATTAGGTGCAGAGACAGTTTGTGAATGAGGGTATGGTTTTCCTCTCTGTTGGAGACATTTACCACCATACACACTCTTTTTGGTCCATTTGGCCTATTTAAACCACTATCCTAACTATTATTGACTTAATTGACATTAGAGGAGCACTAAATGACATCAGCTAGATCACACCCACACCTACCTTCAATCAAAGAGGCTAACTTAGTCTTCTCCTACATTCGGGAAGGCTAACTGGAGCACTCCAGGGGTGATCTGAGTGTCATTAATGCCCCATATTGCTAACTAATGGTTACAATTAGTTAAACAGAGCAATGAAGGTGCCCTCCTTCATTAAATTGATTATTCATTGATTATTTAATGAACTAGAGTCAACAAAGGCACCTCCAACCACTTCTGATGTTCAGTTACACTTTAGTTAACCTCATCGAGGTTCATTGGAGTCATTGAAGCACTACCACTTGTTGGTTGGATTGTTGTGACATGTGTCTGACCTACTTTCAGTTAGACTCAGTCATTTATTGCACTCCAACTTTAGTTAGGGATTAGTTGAGTCAATTAGGGTTTTGATCAGTGTTTAACTTGAGTGTTGACTATGGCTTACATTCAATTAAGCTAGACTCACTCATTCAATTCGAATGACCTCCTTGGGAATTCAAATTGCTTTTCCATTCATGCTTGCAGCATGATCATTGCATTGTATTACTCATTCTTTGTGTGAATATATAGAGCGGCTACTCATTTTGTAGCACAATTACACCATTTTCATGTCTTATTGTTATTAATATTTTATGAGACTGTGCTTGAGTCCCTAGATTACTATGACAGATTAATATGCTATTAGATCTCACGGCGAGACGAAGCTCAAATCTCTCAAAAACAATATTTTTGACAGATCTTGCATGAAAATTGAGCAATAGCTCAAAAATCCAGCACTGCACCAAAAGCCAAGGCTTACCACTTAATACCCCAAGTAAAGAACTTGTTGATC